>CM035411.1:26443160-26633160 GCA_020310875.1 Ceratopteris richardii | reverse complement strand
ACATACACATGTATATACATAGGCATAAACACATATACATGTGTTCTCGTTGTTGTTTATAAATATCATGTCAGTGTGTCTCATTTCTTTGTACATGGTTCATGATTGATTTCTCCCATGTCTTTTGTATTTGATAGTATGTTTTGCTTTATCAAATCATGTTTCTGTTGCCTGTCATACATGTCACATGTACTCTGGTTTTTCTTGGGCAGAGTATATTGTCTTTTGCTACACAGTAGCATGGGAATGTTGCTGTAGCAAGAGACAACATACTCTGTCAATAAAAAATTTCGCAGATATGGTCGTCGGTATAGGTGACAGTATAAGCATCGGTATCCCTAGGTAGATACCGATGCTTATACCGACTATTTTTCCCAGGGGCATACCATGGCTTATACCATCGCTTATACCGTCCCTTATACCGTCGCTTATACAGACGCTTATACCGATGCTTATACCAATGCTTATACCGATGCTTATACCGATGCTTATACCGACGCTTATACCGATGCTTATATCGAGGCTTATACCGATGCTTATACCGACGCTTATACCGGTGTTTATACCTACGCTTTGGTTCTGACGCCTACACCGACCCTTACACCGACGTCGGGGCAAAATTGCACCCGTTCATTTTCCTCGGTAGAAACCGCGGTATACCCCCCGATATGTTGTAGTGATAAAACACCCATTTTTGTATTTATTAACTCCATTTTGCACAAGCCAAGGAGTCCTCAAGCTTAAAGATCTTAGGTACAATGAGCATACCAATTTTGGTTTTTACATCTCATTTGGACCTCCAACTGACGTCGATAACTTAATTCTTAACTATGCAAAACAATAGATGTAAAACCGGTCAAAACTAATCTAGAATCTATAAAACGAGCTAAAGAGCTCATTTTTTAGGTTAGATTGTATGATTTTAGGAGAGACTAGAGCTAGTTTGAGCTTGTAATAGTGTTCTTGAGCAATAAAGTCTACTTTCTACCTTCCATTGTGTCTCGCTTGTCTCTTCCTTGTGTGTGTGTGCATCCTCATGCTATTCACCTTCACATTCACTACTTCTTGCGTTCATGATCTTCACATTACTCCTATCTCTTTCGTGGATTGAAATTAAAGAGGTGGAGCTTGTTAACATGGTAGTTACCATTGTGCTAGAGCAACACCAAATATGGCACTGTTGTCGAGGAGCAGCTTCTACGATGAATGCTTCATGGTAAGAGTATAGTGAGAATTGGCATTGGAAGGTAATTAATTCGGTTTTTGTTGTTTAGTGATAGTAAAAATGCCATTGCTTTGGCTAAGAATCCAATCTATCATACAAACACCAATCACATTGAGGTGAGATATCACTTCATTAGAAATTGTTTAGCAACTAAGTGCATTATTCTTGAGAAGGTTCATACTCGAGATTATGTTATAGATGCTTTGACTAAATCTCTACCATAGGATAGCTTTTGACACTATTGTCACTTGGTGGCGGTTACTTAATTCATGATCTCACACAGTCACTTGTATACTCTGTAACATGCCCACCATGTGGGAGGTATAGTTTGTTTACTTTCACTCAAGCATTCTTTATCATTCTTCATTTTTTCTCCCATAGTTACTTTGGCCATATGGCCTTTAGTGGAAGATTGTTACCATTAGTGTCTATGTGAAAGGCCAAATGGCCACTAGAAAATTTTGTATATGTTCCTTAATAAAACATATAGTGGCCTAGTTGGCCACAGACTATAAGTTTGACCGCATTTGTAGCATCTAAGAAGTATATGTTCGTGCTCCCTAGATATTGTGTTTTTCTATGTATTCTACAACCTTTGTGTAGATTACCATGTGCGACACTCGGAGTTTTGTTTTCTACTCCAAGGATACCATCGTGGAGCTCTCAAGAAGGAGAGCGAACTATGGTGCATCACCATCAAAATATGTCACTGACTTGAGGATGTTATGTGTGTAGCATATGTATTTAACATTTTTCACACTAAAGCATATATATATATATATATATATATATATATATATATATATATATATATATATATATATATATATATATATATATATATAGAGAGAGAGAGAGAGAGAGAGAGAGAGATACTTGCATATGTAAACTTGCATGCATATTATTCTATGTATATACATGAGTATGCATTTATATACGTATTTATGCATGTATCTAAGAAGATTCAATGCATATATGCATAGATGCATGTTTGAGTGCTTGTATGTATGCAATCATGAACAAATGTTGCATATGCATGTCTTTGAGACATAAAAGTGTGTATAAGTACATTCATATATTTAACCATTTATATGCATCTGTGGGTATTCATGTATGTGTCTCTCTTTCTATTTTCTCTTTCTTTTCTTCCTCTCTCACACTCTCCTCATTTCCTTCTATCTTAGATATGTGTATTTGCGTACTCAAATGCATATGTATGTTCATTATTAGATTATGTGTATGTGCAATTATATGTGCAACTGTGAATGTGTATGTGTGTTTCTCAACATATGCAATTCTATGTATGTATGTTTGAGTTTAAGAATCTTTCCTCTTTCTCTCTTTGAATTCGAAGTTGAATGTGCTGCAAAATTTCTAGAAGTAGTATGTCTTTGACCATTACAAATCACTCCTACCCTTTCACATATCAAAATGTTCAGAATTCAACGTTCTACATGGTAACAAGGACAAATATGCAAAAATGACAAGAAACAGAGAAAACGTAGGCTTTGAAAGTTTGGTGAAAACATACTTACATCACACCTGAGATTACCATGTGTGTATAAAGCTATCAATGCATGGAAAAAGGCTCTCATTGTCTACATACCTCCTTAGGACACTCATTCCTCACCATACCCATGCCCATCGAGCAACGGAAAAGGAGAAAAATGTGTAAGAAAAGAGAGTTACAAGATTTTCCAAGAGCTCTCTCTATGCTCTGATACCAAATGTGTGAAGTGGAGAGTGACATACCTGAGAGTCACCTCACAGCTTGTTTATAGCTCTTGCCTAGTAACCATCTATAGTTCTCTCTATGGTCCATTTACTCATTTGGCCGTCAGGAGTAGGTACCTCCTATTCGCCTTGGCTATCCCCCAACCAAGGAACTTGCTCATTCCTCCAAGCATGTACATCTCTGGAATATAACACTTTCATAATAAACGGATGTCCTCTTTCAATTTCACCATTGGCTTCTAGATTATCTTCAATGGTGAGAGACAAGCGAATACTATGATGTTCAAAGAATTCCTTAGCTCCTTTCACATCTAACTCTCCATGATTAGAAACTATTTTCTCTACATATCCAAAGTGACTTATGATGTCTTCAAGATAGAATTTTCAAAGATTTTAGGTGGTTTTAGAGCATAGTGTGCATCCCTCTACATTATTAGTTAAGTCTTCTTCTCCAAGTACAATGTGACATATTTTGTCAATTCCTTTAGGCATAGTAACAAGTCTACTACCCACTTGTAGTAAGACAAGGTGGATACATAGGATGCAAAGGGTCTCCATGTTGGAAAATGATGAATGAATTTGACAAGTAGAACATGTAGAAACATAGTTACAAATGCCAACATAGATCCTAGGCCAATATCAAGTACTTTGAATTTTTTTTATATGTTCCATAAAACCCTTTATGAATTGCCCATAACCTTTCATGCATTTTCTTCATAACTTGGAACTGAAGATCTCAGTTTCCCTAAGACTCATTGTGGATTTTTAGCCTTACCTTTAAGATGTCTCCAAAGATAACCATTACATAGGAAAATAATGTAAGCTCTTTTCCTAATGTTTCAAAATCTCCTCATAGTCTAGCTAGGTAATGGTTACAATGTACTTAGTTTCTTTACTATGTCTTTTCATTCATCTTCATACTTAGAAAACATGAAGCTACTCATACCCATAGATATGTGAAACATAGTCAACTAAGTTCACATTTTTAATTAGTTCAATTTCAAGTTCATCATGAAATCTAGCTCTTGATAACATATGAACAACTAAATTTGCCTTACTTGCAATATGAACTCATTGAGGATTTATGTCTCCATATATCAGATCCATGTGAGCATGGCTATATTAGGAGACAAAAAATTTGCTAATAGTCCAATGAGAGGCAAACAATCAGACTCAACTTTGACATTTACACCTATGAAGTGTTCTTTATTATTTTTCAAAGCTGTTACCATACCCCATAGTTCTTGTTTGATTTGTGGATACTTTGGTTGTGTTTCGTATACAATTTTCACCACAAATCTAATTTCATATCTATTCCATCCAGTGTCATCTTGACTTATGACCCAACCTATACCAATAGGACTAGTGTCAATAGTCAATATGATAGGTTTGTTCATAGAGTACTCTAAACGCTCAAGGATGGGATATCCAAGCAACAATCTCTTCAATTTTTGCATAGCTTGTGTGTGTTTTTCAGTCCAAATAAATTTATTTTTCTTTCTCAACATGTCATAGAGACAATAAAAAACATGAGCAAAGTGTGTGATCCAAATAGCACAAAAGATGCAGGCACCAAGAAATCCACATTGTTACATGTTTCAAAAATCTTGCTAGTGGCAGCAACTTTTTGTGGGTATAGCTTTCGACCATAGTGAGCACAAAGGTGTCAAATGGTGAGAACTTCATTGATACCAGAAACAAATTTCTCTATTGACAAACTTAAGCCTATGTCAATAAATTGCTAAAAAATCTTTTTGAATCTCAAGAATGTAGGATTAACAAACTGTCAACATCCATCTTTATCCAAAGTATAGTCTTTTTCTATTTCGAGGCAACCCTTAATGGGAATATCATCAATGACTGGCATAGAAAGGTGTAGACTAAAATTTTTCATGTAATACGAAATTCATTGCATTCATCATATGAGCAATGCAATCGATTGCACTTTGAGGTAACATACACATTCTAACAAAACAAAGATGTTTTCTCATAGTAGTTATATCTCTACTTTCCATCACCAATTGGAATTCGTCATAGCTGGTCCATCAAGTAAATATAATGCCTTGCAAATTCTTCCATAAGTTATCAACAGTTAGTCCAATACCAAGATTTTTGATGGTTACTCTATTAACTGGTTTAAGATCTTGGATAAAGCAAAATTTTCCTTTCCTCTGTGGCACAGTGAACCAATGCTTTGAATAAGGAGTAGATGAGGATTGAAGAATATACACATTTTTCTTTTCTTCAAGCAATCACATCAATTCAGGAAGATGAGCTTTACACAAAGGAATAGGTCATAAATTCCAAGGGTTATGTGGAATTATGAAATGATCATTGGAGAAATAATCCTAAGATCTACACATCCTATTTCAAAGGGCTCTAAAGAGAAAGATTTTCCATGTTCTTGCATGATTTTCAAAGAATATTCTTTTCTGTAGAAAAAAGAAAGCCATTTGAATCTATTTTGACAAGTTTTAGTGTTTCCTCAATAAATTCATGTCCAATTTCTTATGGATCTCGAAGAATTGGTTCATGACTTACTTTTCTAATGATTTCATTACTAAGTTTGGGAACTGGTTATGCTATTGGTTTCACTTGCTTGTTTATTGTTTTCTATTTTTCAACTCAAGCATCATGTGTTTGGTTCAATCTTCTGCATTTATCAACATTGAGAGCATAATCTAGGATTATAGCATACTCATCAAGGGAAGAAAGAAGAAGGTGGGAATTACAATTCTTTTGAAGACATAATTCTAACTACTCGTGAGTAGAGAAACAATGAGATGTTTCAATCACATGCTCAATGTTCGATTTGGTAACATGTATCCTTTAGTTTTTAGGTAGTTCTCATCGTTTTTAATGATTTTTTTAGTTATGTTTTTATTATCCAAGACATTCAATGGTGACAAAGGAGAATAAATAGAAAAACTTTCTATATTTTGTACAAGGGTTTGATAGACATCAATACAAGATCCATTGTTATCCCACTCGACAGTGGTGCCTACCCAACATGCTATTCCATATGCATCAGAGGCATTTTCCTCAATGACCATCGATTTCTTAGGTCATCTATGCAAATATTCATACATTGCATAGACTTCAAGCTATCTCAAGAGAAAATCGTAGCAAAATGCACTAACATAATCTATCACCTTAGTTTCCATTTTTATCTCATAGCTAAAAAGTTGAACCAACATAACTAGATATGAACAAGCATTGTGAATGAAGAAATTATGTTATTCCTTAATAATGCCAATAGTAATGGGTACATTTGCACATTCACCAAGCAGGTATTGAGGGGCATTACTTGTTGCCTTCATCTTCCAACCATGGTCACACTCAATTGGCCATTTCCCTTCAATTATATAACTCTCTTGATACTACATTAATTTCTTATGCTAAATTAATTTAAGCTACATGTGGTTTAATGCTATCTCCAATTTTCACAATAGTTTCAGTCGTATCTTGTGCCCAATGTTTTTGTATAAAATTACTTTTTGAGTTTCCATTAGTTATTTTTCCTTCGTTTTATGTTGTTCTTTCTCTTCATGCAAAGATTTCCTTTCCATTTTATCTGCAGCTTGTTTTACTTTTCCTTGATTAGAAATCTTCCACTCTTGTTCCTGTTTTTTAGTCTCTTGCATAGGCTCTAGTTTTGTAGATTAATGTCTCAGTTCATTATTCGTTGTTTCTTTCCTAGACCTAGTAGTTTGTTTAGCATGACCCTCATTCTCTTCATCTCTTTTCCTTTTCTCATCAATATTCATTTCATGAGTGTAGACAGAGAACATATCTATAGGCTCATTTCAATAGGTTTTTCTACAAATATCAAAACTTGAGGGATATAAAGTTTCAGCTGAAAACTTACCTCTACTAGCAAAACCATACATATGACTCCAAAACGCACTGTCTTCATCATCCTCATCAACTCCAAATGCATAAGTATTTTGTCTTGTTGAAGCTTCATCATTTTTTTTAAAGCCTCTTTTCCAAAGTTTCATCCCAATGGTCTCTCATCGCATAGTCATAAATTTGTCGATCTATTTCAGTGACCCAATTCCTATCCTTGGCTTCCTTAAACAGATTGCGTGTCCCATGTGGATAATCAAACTCATCCCACCAGTTGCATCTATGAGGCTAACTATAAGTTTTTCTTTTTTTGCACGGGAATCCTAGGTTCTTGCTCTTGTTCTCTCAGTTTAGACTCTTGAATGCTTTTGAAGGTTCCTATCTGAGTCACTAAAGTCTCAATCTATTTTTCTAATGAATCTACTTTGGTTTCTAACAGTATCATCTTTGGATCCTCTCTCCCTATTAAGGTATGTTCAACTTCAATCTTAGGTTCAATATCTCTTTCATTCATTTTAAGGGCTTGGCTTAAAATTTCCTTCCTATCTTTGAGTTATTCTATGAACAACTGCATAATTCTCCCAAGTTTTCAATAGACTACTTGTTGTTGTTTCATCTTCTATCATTGGCTCTAATTCTCTTCATAGAGGCAGTTCTAGAATTTCGAGGAAATTACGAAGCTTATCTGGTTCTAAAGCTATGCAATACCTTTTAGGCAATTGATTAAATTGGACTTAGAATTCAGTTAAACATCACATAATATGTTTATCTGCTCTAGAGGTATCGATCCAGCTTAAAGTGTGGCACTATTATTTCTACTATACTCCTCATGAGAGAATTGTGCAAGGAGTTGGGTCTTAAAATTGGCCCAAATCATTGTTGGGGTAACTAACCTAAGCTGAATGCATTCCTTAGTAAAGCCATGAGAGATATGAGTGAATGTATCTTTCTTTTGATCTGTTGGCAATCCATATTACTCAATGATCTATTCATAATTCCTAAGGTATGATAGCATTCACTCCATTAAATTCCCTTTTATCCATTTTAATTGAATCTATTCTTTCCAAAAGTCTTTATTCCTCAAACTCTAACGTCATGTTGTTTAATTTTAATTTAGATACAATTGATAGAACATAAATATTGGCATGTAGTTCATGAAGAATCCTTTCTACCTCCTCTTCTTGTGAGATATCAGTTTTTATGCGATTGCAATGCACATATGTAGAAAGATAAAAACAAGTCAAACAATGTGAGAATATATATGTGAAAAGATTCTTTTTATGCATTTATAATGAAAAGAAATAAGAAATTAAAGTAGGTATACCTTGCGTGCAAAGGAAGTCTCAAGTACGTGCATATGTGATCATCAGTACATTCATTTTTGGCATTTGGAAAAATCCTAAATACAAGAAATTTAAGATGTTGTGAGTGCAAGCATAACTGCTTCCTTTTGTCATGGGAAGGGTAGAACTGAGGAGGTTCAAACTTCTTGTAAGGTTCCATGGAGGCACTCAAGTCAAATCAACTAGCCCTCAACACAAAGGAATTCTTGTGATTGCAATCCAAGAGCTTCCTCAAGGATGAAGAAGCTTCTTCATTACTCATAACCAGTGTTGGAATGCATATGCAACATGGAGAAAGAGATCACCTAAGTCGTGGTCTTGTGGAACGTCATGTCATGTTCAATGTTGGGGTGAAGGTATCAGTTAATGGATCAAGCCAACCATCGATGTTCCAAGTGAGAATCCTACAAGGTGCCTCCAAGCGACTAAAGTAAATAGTTGGAGACTCAAAGAAATAGATTAGTAAGACGATTGAGTTTTTAACTTTCTAGAAACTATTTGTATGAAAAACAAAAGGATTCGAGGATTCAAAGCTATTGGTGAATCGCAACTCCTAAGTTCTCACTTGCTCACAATGTCTCAAACCATTAAGCTATGCACGAGTTTTACAAACATGCAAGACAAGTTTCTAGAAATTTCAATCTAATGATAAAAATCTCACCAAATATTTACCATTTTAATAAGTGTTGGTCACAAGCAAAGCAAGCTCAATAAAATAGATTAGCTCAATTAAAAAGTATCCTAAAAAATCTTTAGAAATTTGAAATAAATTACCAAAATATCATCTTAGTCATTTTTACGACAAATGTACTTCATCAATAATCTTGTTGGAAGCAATGATCTATACATACATACTATTCCAGAATAATAGCACTGACCCATGATAAAAGTCTAAACACATGTGGAAAACTTCACCTCTCTCTTCATATGATAATAGGATTTGTGCTCCAAATTCAATTTGTGCTCATAAACTCACCAGACAACGTCCACCTTCTTCAAAGGAACCATGTCATCATTTCTTTTGCTATCACCACTCTATTTTTGTTTGATCAAGTTATCAAAATAAGACAAGAAGCTACCCAAAATAGCCAAGTCTCTCATAACAAAAGACATGTCTATCTACTACTATGGAATAAGATGACTTTCCACTCTTGTAGTGTATTTGCCTAAATGGTAGCATGACTCCATCGTAGTTTCCATAAGCATAGAGGTGGAGCCTTGAAACATCCTTGGAAAACTATTTCTCGATGTGAGTAGAGGTTGTTTTGGAGCCTCACTTTGTATAACGCATCAGCTGCCGTGTCGAAAGAATCAATAGAATAGTGATTTCACCCAGTTTAGCCGATGGACCTTTAGAGTTCGTTGAATTGTAGGATAAGACATCGATCTTTCCCTATGATCTTGGACTGCTGCATTGGAGGTTTTTGATCATCCTAAAACTGAGAGCTCTTCCCCCTCTTGAATTACAATTTGCGCAACGATGCATAGGTGCTTCTCTATGTGCATGTACGTTGCTACGGACCCAAACAACGATGAAGAGGGAGTTGGCAATAGAATGACCCCTCTATGTTTGTATGTGCTCTAAGATATGCAGCCCCTCGCATCCTCTCTCTCACTCTCTCTAATTCCTCTTGAAGTCCTTGAGCATATCCCCTCAAATCTACATGCCCTTCCAACTAATCAAGATATGCAATCAAATCATATATTCAACTTTTCTATAGTTCTTTGAAGGCATCACTCAAAGACTGTCGGAATGGCATGGTTTATTAGAGAAGGTATGCGTAGTTGGAGCTAGGATAGAATAGCTTTGAGAAGTGTCAGGGCTCACCATTGGTTGTTAGATGAGAGACTTGTTAGGAACCTTTAACTCGGTCAATGGCAAACATATCATTAGATTTGTTTGATGCTAGCATAACAGATATCTCTTCATCTACTGCACCCTACGCTGTCCAATGCCAATTGCCCCTTGCGAATCCACACACAAATAAACATGTGCACACACACTCAACTCACGAGTTCATGCAAACATATTCATGCAACGCATGCATTTATAAAGATCTCTACCACTTTACTCCACATAACATATAAATGCACATGCACACTAACACACGAAATCATTAAAACATATTCATGCAACTCATGAATTCCCATAAGATGCAAAGGACAATTAAAAAATCTTGACATCTCAAAAAGCCACATTACTTGAGGCAATGTTAGAAGGTTTCGAATAAGCAACATCATTAGCTTTTCCATAGATTGACTCAAAGGTTGAGATACCTTTCTCCTATGATATATAAAAAATTATCTATAGAAATCCCAATGCTCCTAAGAGAAAATACACCCACATAAAAGCATAAACACATTCACAAAAGCATACATGCATAGTCACATGCTCAAACATATCCACATACTTATTCAAGCATAAATACACACAAGTACACTTAGATTCACATATATGAAAACCATTTAGCCACATAAATTCTCTCCTATGCACCCACATACATATGTGTACACATTTAGATGCACATAAACACATATATGCATAGAAACATAGGGTAATCTATAAGAAAATAGCAGCACAATGGAATAGACCTGTAGACAGAGTTGAGAGAAAAATGCAGACAAAGATAGATGTAGACTCAGTGATAGAGAACTCAAATTCTCAAATTGCCGACTGTAATGTAGTTACAATGATGGTGTTGTCCAGCCGTGCGCTCCCAATGTGAAGCTTAGATGGCGATCTAGACAGACTCTAGATGAAAGGCTTACTAGTGCACAATTCTATGAAAAGCTCAACCTGGGCCATGCTTATATAGCCTTTTACAAGGTGGTTCGGTATAGATGAACGTAGTCGAGAGATACAAAATAGTCCGTAAAATATACGATCCGACAATATCTCCACGACTTGAAGTCCTACCATCTCGGCCCTACGGGTTGGGGGGATAGGCCCCCCGGACGCCACAAAAGGGGGCAAGCCCCCCTCTGCACTCCCCCCATTAAGGTTCTATGGGGAAACTGTGCGATGCCACAGGGCCTTTATTTTCACCTTAAATGGCAACCCAATGGCCAGGAAGTTTATGCTCTATCTAACCTAATGGCTAGGCTCACAAAGATCATCTACAACCATCGACGATCACACACAGACCTCATCTAACTTGGAAGTTAGGGTTCCACAAATGTGCAGGCTCTCATAATGGGGGCCTTACAACTAAGAGCACCATGGATCATTTGTGCTCACATGAGGGTGGAGTATTGAGTGTATCTAACACCCCCCCTCAATGTCCACCCTACGGTGAACTACCTCGTTGGTCCAATCCCAAGCTTTGAAAAGTGTCAAAGAAGTTGCTCTTTCCCAAGAGCCTTGGTGAAGATGTCTGCTCCATTTTCTTCAGTAGGACAATAACTTATCTCATGACCCCGTCCTCAATCAACTCACGTACATAGTGGTATTGAATTTCTATGAGCTTAGTACGTGCATGGAAAACAAGATTTTTGGCAATGGCCATGCAACTCTGGTTTTCACACTTCAACTTTGTAGCCTCCTGTCCTTGTATTCCTATGTGCCATAGGATCATCCTCAACCATAGTGCTTCACATGCTGCAACACATGCAACTTTGTACTGAGCTTCAGTAGAAGATAATGCTACAGTTGGTTGCTTCTTACTAATCCAAGAGAAAACCCCAGATCCTAAAGAAAAGCAATATCCAGAAAGTGATTTTCTGGTATCAATATCTCCTGCCTAATCTGAGTCAAAGCATCCGACCAGAGATGATCCTTCTTCATAGAAAATACCATAATTTGTAGTTCCTTTCACATACTTGATTATCTGCATGCTTGCCTTCCAATGAGTTTGGCAAGGCTTATTAGAGAACCTGCTTACTACTCCAACAACATAAGAGATGTCTGGTCTGCTAGATGAGACTTCCAACTAGTTTCCTATATCCTCCAATATCCAGTGGAGGTGAAGTATCTTCAATAGATAATTTTATGTTGACCTCCATAGGTGTATAAATTTTCTTGCAATCCTCCATGTCGAATGCCTTCAATATCTGGCTTGCATACTTTTGTTGAGAGTTGAAAATCTTCCCTGGTTCTTGCCAAACTTCAAGACCTAAACAATAATGCATTAAGCCCAAGTCTGTCATTTCAAATTTTGAACTCACCACATCTTTTGTTTGTTGAAGAAGAGTGTCATAATTTCCTGTAATCACAAGGTCATCTACATAGAGTACAAGCACAATTGTCTTCCCTCCTTTCTTTAGAACATAGAAGTTAGCATCAGAAGCACATCTCTTTAACCCTAGATCCAGGAGATACTTATCTATCCGCTGGTACCATGCTCTAGGGGCTTGTTTTAGCCCATATAATGCCAGCTTCTTCAACTTACATACCTTGTTCTCTAAATGGGGAGCCTCAAACGCTGGTGGCTGAGACACATATACCTCCTCCTTGAGGTCTCCATTGAGGAATGTTGATTTGACATCCGTGTGATAGAGTAGCCAATGCTTATGTGCAGCCAAAACTAGTACTACTCGGATAGTAGTCATTCTTGCAGTCGGGGCAAATGATTCACAAAAGTCAATGCCTTCAACTTGTGAGTAGCACTGTGCAATAAGTCTTGCTTTATATTTTTCTAGAGTACCATCAGCCTTGTACTTTAGCTTCCAAAACCACTTGCTGCCAATGACTTTACGCTTAGGGGGTCGATCCACTAGCTCCCAAGTTCCATTCTTCATGATATTGTTGTATTCTGTTTGCATGGCAGCCCCCCAATTCGGATCATGGAGTGCCTCTTCCATATTAGTTGGTTCCTTTCCTTCTGCTTGAATGAGATCAGCCATCAAGGTTGTGTTTACAATATGGGCGCTTGTCCATCTCTATTCCGCTATTCTCTATGCTCACCTTGGTCCATCTGCAACCTGTTCTAGTGACTATGGGATGGGTTTTGCAGAGTCATAGAGCTGCCTCACCCAACGTGGCAATGGCTTTTCCACTTGGGTGTCGATAGGTTGGTGAATTTCAGACTCATCATCTGAAGATGATGCTTCCTTCTCTTGTGTAGAAGGGATAGATATTGGGCTAGGTTCATAGTGGATTGCCCCTTCACCTCATGATAAAGTGGAAGCTCTCTTTTCCTCCTCCACTACATGTGGCTGCTCCTCCTTAAACACCACATCATGACTCGCCATGATCTTCTTAACCTCAGGGTCATAAAGCTTATAAGCCTTCTTATCTTCACTGTACCCTAGGAAGATATATTTGATGCTTTTTGGTTGAAGCTTGTTTCTCTCCCTATCTGGAACATGTACATAACATTTACTTCAAAATATTTTGAAATGGGAAACAGAAGGCTTTTTACTTGTGTAGGCTTCTTGTGGCGTCTTTCCATCAAGTGCCTTGGTGTAGCTTTGATTGAAGATGTAGACAGTAGTGTTGACAGCCTCTGCCCAAAATTGATTAGGCAAACCCTTTTCTTTCAACATGCACCTTGCCATCTCCATAATGGTTCAATTTCGACATTCTGCAACACCACTCTATTGAGGACTATGTGCGACTGTGAGTTCATGCTTGATTCCCTTACTCTTGCAAAAATCTTCAAACTTTGTTGATGTGAACTTACCACCATCGTTTGTCTTGAATTTCTTCATCTTCTTCCCTATTTCAGTTTCAACAAGCTGAAGCCATTCTTTAAACTTACCAAAAGCTTGAGCATTATCACGAAGGAAGTACACCCACATTTTCTTGCTATAGTCATTGACAAGTAACATGAAGTAGGAAGATCCACCCAAGGCTTGTGTAGGCATTTTTCTGCACAAGTGAGCATGCACCAACTCTAGAGGATAGCTTGCACTATTCTTGCTTTCTTGTGGAAATGGCTTCCTCTCTTGCTTGCCCATCATGCAAGCTTCACATGGTTCCTTCATTTTTGCGATCGATTGTCGGTGCGCAACCATACCTCTGCGATACATCTCCTTCAGTATAGGGTATCCAATGTGGTCGAATCTCTCATGCCATAGCTTACTTCTACCCACGTTTGTAGTGGCTTTAAGAGCACACAACGCATATAGGTTGTTCCTCCTTATGCCACTCCCAACAATGTTGTTTCATAATCTTAGCTCCTGTCTTAGTGAAAGATACTTGATGACCTTGATGAGTTATAGAAGCTACTAAAAGTAGATTTCATTTTATTTGTGGAACATACAGCACATTTGAAAGCTTTCCGATATCACCATTAGAGTTAATGAAAGAAACCGTACCTTCACCCTCTACAGGACATCTTGCATTGTTCCCTACCTTTACTGTGATGGGTTCCTTTAGAGGCGGTAAGGATCTCTAAAGGTCTTTTCTACTCGTCATGTGACAAGATGCACCACTGTCCAACACCCATGAGTCATCTGTTCCTAAATCTTTAGCCGAGGAGCACACCTCCTCTATCCTAACAAATAACTCAAGCTCTATTTATGTTGTGTTGGCAAACTCCTTGCCCTTGCCACCTTTTGAAGAGCCACTCTTCTCTTCTGCCTTGTTGATGTGAGAGTCTTGGATTCTGTGTCCTTTCTCCTTGCAGTGGAAACAGTCTCCCTTGAACTTCTTTTTGTTGTTCTTCTTTTGTCTCCATCTTTTGAAGAATCTGCTTTGCCTCCTTTGGCATTTGCTATGAATGCAACATCTCCTTTGCTAGCACCACTCCTTGCCTTGAGTCGTAGCTCCTCCTCCATGAGTAAGGCACTAAATTCTTCAAAAGTTAGTGGTTGAGTCCTAATTTGAGTGTGAAGAGCAGTTACCAAACCATCAAACTTAGGTGGACAGATTCGAAGACAATGATGAGCTAGCTCCTCACTGCACTTTTGAACACCTGCTCCCATCATTTGATCTCGTAGATTCTTTATGCGAGTGATAAACACCTCTGCAGCCTCCCCATCAGCAAACCGTTCTGTTGCAAGCTGATTCTCCAAGTTCTGAATCCGCGTCTGATTACGAGTTTCATATTGAGTTCTCAATATGTTCCATGCTTCACATGCCTTCATAGTATGCTGAATGAGAGTCAGAACACTATCAAAAGTACTTGTAACTAGAGCACAAAGTGCATCTGTATTTCTATGTTTCCAAGCACGTAGAAGAACAGCATCAGGAGGAATCATTCCACTAGGATTATTTGGATCAGGTCTTTCTTGGGGCTCATGATCAATCCAAAGAACAGTCTCCAAAAGTTCATACGAATCAAGACTAGAAGTGATTTTGAACTTCCACAGGCTATAGTCCGTACCATCAATTTTACCTTCTGTGAAGGCTCATGGCCGTATCCGCAACATTGGAATGACCGACATCATTGCTGCTCCTGCTTGTGCGCCACCTACTCCTCTTGATGAACCACCTTGACTCCCAGTTGTAGATGATGACGCACGGCTTGACATCTTCTCTCTTTTGTTATTGAGACCTCTACAACCTTTCGGTTTCTGCTTCTGCACCACTCAGAGCCTCCTGAGCTCTAATACCATGTAAGAAAATAAGATCACAGTGGAATACACCTGTAGACAGAGTTGAGAGAAAAATGCAGAAAAAGATAGATGGAGACTCAAATTCTCAGATTGTTGAGCGTAATGTAGTTACAATGATGGTGATGTCCACACAAGGGCTCCCAATAGGGAGTTTAGATGGCGATCTAGACAGACTCTAGATGAAGGGCTTACTAGTGCACAATGCTATGAAAAGCTCAACTTGGGCCGTGCTTATATAGCTTTTACAAGGCGGTTTGGTATAGATAAATGTATTCGGGAGATATACGATCCGACATTATCTCCATGACGAGAAGTCCTACCGTCTTGGCCCTACGGGCCAAGGGGGATAGCCCCCCCGGACCCTAGAGAAGGGGGCAAGCCACCTTGTGCACTCCCCCCATTAAGGTTCTATGGGGAAACTGCGTGACGCCACATGGCCTTTATTTTCACCTTAAATGACAACCCAATGGCCTGGAAGTTTATGCCCCATCTAACCTAATGGCTAGGCTCACAAAGATCATCTAGACCCATTAACGGTCACACATAGACCTCATCTAACTTGAAAGTTAGGGTTCCACAAATGTTCGAGCTCTCATAATGGCTTCTCCTCATAATGGGGGCCTTACAACTTAGAGCACCATGGATCATTTGTGGTCACATGAGGGTGGAGTATTGAGCATATCTAACATAATCGCATACGATAGTTCACATATACCTATATACTTATATATATGCATATATGGTTTGCATGTAAAATCATTCATAGTTCTTAGAAAGGTCATTACGAAAGGTTATATATGGAGATAGAATGGAGGCTTCAAATAAGGGTTCATAACTTCATTTTGTCTTCAAAACACATCCTCATCTTCTTGTACCTGTAGAAAGAGATTATGCGAATCACATGGAACATATTTTGAGACGTTTAGAGATCAACAATTTTGTTCAGGAGATTTTAATTTTTCTAAATGTAAGTCTAAGTGAAGAAATCCTTACAACACGTCTGTCAAAGTACCAAATATCTGAGTCTATTATAGACATACGTTGTTTATCTGAAGATGGGTAATGCCTATTAAGAGTGGAAAGAACCCATTCTTCATTGTACATAGGATTAGGGGACACTATTTTAGGTTTAGAGGCCTCTACAACAACCATTGTAGCCTCTTTCATCTCTGCCTCTTTTGTAACCAGTTTTGGAAAACTCTTTATGAGATGATCATTTGCTTTGCAATATTTGCAAAATTAATTTCGCTTTTATGTTTTCTTTTCATCTTTATCTTCCTTCTTGGATTGTGCAACGTACGCACATTTGTGTTTACTACTAGATGAGATCCATTTTCCTTTTACTTTTCTACTACCTAAGAAAGCTTGACCTACAACATGCATAATGGACCTATTCTTCCTGGATTGACCTTTGTGCAACAAAACATAGACTATCAAATGTTAGGGCAGTTAGATTGCCATTCATCATCACACAAAATGTAGAAGCAAAGCTCTTATATGAATGTGGAAAAATATTAAGAATGTTCTACACAAGTGAACTATCTAGCAAGACTTCATTTTTAGAAATCAACTATCTAGCAAGACTTCATTTTGTCAAAAAACCTCTCCATAGAATCTCCTTCATCCATATGCTAACTCTCCAAGTCTTTTTGGAGGTAAGAAACATGAACCTCGTTTCTTGTCTCATATAAATTTGTAAGTGTATCCCAAGCATCCTTTGTTATTTTGCAAGAGCAAATATAAGGGATAATGAGACATGTGATAGAAAAGGCTATGAATGCATGTGCAACAAAATCTATGTACCAATTCCTATTCTTTTTGGGTGTTGGGGGATTCTTGGATGAGAAGGAGTTTGAGGGTTTGTAGGAGAAAAAGGAAAGAATAAAGAAAGAAATTAGCTGGGAAACTTCACAGAGGAAATAACCTTGGAAGCTTCTGCAGAAGCACACCTGGGAATCTTGAGTTTGATTAAAGTAAAACAATTACAATAGTTGAGCACAATCCGAGTCAATACTTCTATGCGCACTACAGAGGGTGCTTAATTACAAAAATACCAATTATCCCGAAGTCTTCTTGCAGTCGGCCTCCTCTGCACCAGTCCTCTACTTGCTTCAAGCTTATCCTTGTGCACACCTTGCACCAAGCTTCCACCAAGATGAGGAATGAGTATCTTCTGTCGGCATGCATACTGCACAGAGACCTTGAGGTCCTTGGGGTCTAGCTTCGCACTCTCTGCATTCTTCCTTAGCCACCTCTCTTGCACTCTTAACTTCCACCTCTCTGTCGTACCCCGGTGTCCCTTGCACTTCTCTCCCTTCTTACCTCCAATGTGTCACCAAGAATAGCCTTTGTCTTCTTTTTTGAGTGTGCCGGTTCCGTGCGCTCTAACTGTAATACAATCTTGGTGTCCTTTCAATGTCCCAAGATTGTCTTTTTAACTGGCAGCCAACGACTCACTACTTTGTCATGTAGTGACTTTAGACTTAAATCAAATTTTTGATTGGGCGGCCATATTTCCACATGTGCGTACAGCCGCTTCACATGCCTTTATTTTTTCCTTTTACTTCGTCACTTTTGCCCCAAAGAGGGGTTCACCTGGACCCGATTACTTTGAATACCCTTTGACCCTAAGGGAATTAGCAAAAATACCTTTGCAATACCTCTTGTCTGTGAACAATTAAAGACCTTATATATGAACAATTGAAGGTGCACTACCTGTGCACTTTGACCTTGGAATTTTGATACTTTACTCTTGCCTATGCATAGCTGTGACCTTGACTTTGCTAGTTTCAACCAATGAGGGCTCAACAGATGCCCACCTCCTAATGTTCTCTCTGTCCCGGAGAGACAGCAGACACGATACAGAGGGGAACAGCAACTCAAGAATAGAGTGGAACAGCAGAAGAACATAGAGGGAACGGAGGCATGAAAATAGATAAGGATTGACTTTATTTATTAAGGAATAAAACCCGAATAATCCCGCTACAAAAATTTATTGATCCGTGATAAGACAAAATCAGAAGGATGAGAGTTTTATTGCACATCTATAAGAGAAACCGAAGCCAATAGCAAGGAATGGAGAAGTTGGCTTGCAAATTATTGAGAGGGTGGATGGATGCCGGCATCTGATGGTTGTGGAGATGAGGGCAGTGGAGCAGAAGCCTGCTCAATCATATGCTGGAGAGAACTAAGGCACTGCCTAAGGTGGTCCCGTTAGCGTTTGATCCGCCTGCACGCAGCATTATCACATAACCCTAAAGAAGAGCGATTTTGAAGATCGGATAATTTTTGTAATGCGGATTCGGCCATATCACGGTATTTGTCGCGCTCATCTTGGAGTGAGCGGGCTGTTTCATGGAGGGATTGCCATTGAGAGTGAGCTAATCGATTGATGTTGTCGATGGTATTAATGTATTGTTGATGAATAGAAGCGGCAGCTGATACAGAATCCAAAGACACTTTGGAGGCATGAGCACTACCAGAAGCAGCGGCACTGGCATCGCGGAGCAAATGCAAAAAGGAAGGGGCGGAAGGGATATCAATGGGAGGGGAGGGTGCAACAGGTGGATCGGGACGATGGAGAGGAGATGCCGGCGGAGGGGGTCGCGGGAATGGAACTGCAGTGGGCGGAGCGGGTGCGAAAGGAGGAGGACGAGGTGGTGTAGAGGTTGGGTACTGGGTGTTGAGCTGCGTTTGAACGAGCGTCCGGAAAGTGGCGGTGGAAGAAGGGCCAGGTGCCGGAGGAGGATCAGGGGAAGGAATAGGCGCGATATCAGGAGAGGAAGAAACGATATGCGGAGAAGAGTGTAGAGGGGGGGAAGTGCGATCAGGGGGAGCGGATAGCGGGCTGGAAACGGAGGCTGAGTCGATGGAGATTGGAGGAGAGGGGGGAGGATTGGAAGTGGAAGGTAAGATGGGCTGCGACGGAAGTAGAGGGGGATGAGGGTCAGAGCGCGATGGGATGTGGTAAAGCCAAGCAAGGAATGGACCAGAATATATGGAGAATGTGCGAGTACCTCTGGAGACAGCTTCACGAAGTCGACGAGAGCGCAAATTTAAGGAACCATAGATGAGGGCGGCGTAAGGGTATGGGCGGCTATGTAGGAAGCAAAAAAGCGGATCAGCAATGCGAATATCAGACCATGGTAGTGAAGATGTGGGACTACGAAGCAAAAAGAAGAAAATGAATGCATTGAGTATGGACGTCATGCGGATGGAAAAGCGGGCATTAGTGTCGAAGCGTTCGCGACAAAAGGCAATTGTGGCAGAGGCTGACAATCCAGAATATAAGAACGGAGGAGTACGGAATTCGTCGGGGCAAGAGCCGAGGCTGGCAGCAAGAGTGGAAATGGAGAGATGGCCTGTGCAAAAATTAGGAAAGAGGCGGATAGCTTCATAGACGTCACAGTAATTGGAGGGATCATTCAAGAAAACGTTGGCCAAGCCCCAGAGACCCGCCTGTTGAAGATTGTCGACAGAGAAAAGGCGACGGAATTCGATGATTGGGAGAGATAAATGAATACGAATCTGCATATCTAAATCAGGCGGATAAAAGATGCGCATATAATCTCCTGAGGGCGAATTTAGTTACGAGGGATGAGAAGCGGAAGGAGAAGGAGAAGGATGGCCAGGTAGTGGATGTGGAGAATAGATATCCGTGGACTCCGATTGAACTGAATAAGTGGGAATATGTAGGATCGCAGGAGGATTGGAGGAAGGCGATGCATCATGGTGGAGGTCAGTGGACACGGGCAACGAAGGGAGCTGAGAGTGGGGGCCGGTGGTGGGTGGAGCAGACACAAGAGGAGGGTAATTCGGATTGGTTGTATGCAGTGCTGAAGGATGAGTTCCGAGATGTCGTCCGTTGTGGTGGGATCGGCCATAGAGGTCGGCGGAAAGCTAGAAAATTCTAGAAACTTCTAGACTTCCCTTCCTCCGTCTCTGCTGGAAGCCAACTCCCCAGCAGCTGGGGTTGACCTGGGGCACTGAGAAGCCCTGCCACTGGTGGCGTAAAGAAGCCACACCGTTTCAGGCCAGGAACCGTTGCTCTCAGGGAGATCCGTAAGTATCAGAAGAGCACTGAGCTACTTATCGCAAGCTGCCGTTCCAGAGACTTGTTAGGGGCGGATGGGCGGGGGGTGGTTGGCGGATTGGGGGTGCGTGGGCGGGGGGTGGCCGGGGGGCGGGCCGGGGGTGGGCGGGGGGTGTGCGGGGGGGTGGGCGGGGGGGTGGGCGGGGGGGTGGGCGGGGGGTGGGCGGGGGGGTGGGCGGGGGGTGTGGGCGGGGGGTGGGCGGGGGGGGAGGGCGGGGGGGAGGGCGGGGGGGTGGGCGGGGGGGGAGGGCGGGGGGGAGGGCGGGGGGGTGGGCGGGGGGGTGGGCGGGGGGGGTGGGGGGGTGGGCGGGGGGGTGGGCGGGGGGGGTGTGCGGGGGGTGGGCGGGGGGGTGGGCGGGGGTGGGCGGGGGGGAGGGCGGGGGGGTGTGCGGGGGGGTGGGCGGGGGGGTGGTCGGGAAGAGTGAGGGGGTATGGGGGGGGTAGGAGGGGGTGTCCGCGGGGAGGTTGAGATGCAATGGAGGGGGAAGGTGAGGGAGAGGGTGCGGGGCTGCTGAGGGGGAGGGTGGGGTGAGAGAGGCGGGGGAGATGGAGGGGAAGGGTGAGGGGGTATGGGGGGTAGGAGGGGGGTTTGGAGGGGGTGTGTGCGGGGAGGTGGAGAGGCAATGGAGGGGGAAGGTGGGGGAGGGATAGGTAGGGGGAAAGAGGATATGGTAGTCGGTGGTGGTGGTACGCAGGTGAGGAGGATGGTGAATGCGGTTGAGGAGGAGGGCGGAGGAGGGGAGGCGGGAGTGGAGTGGAGGGGGGGGCGAGGAGAGGATCGAGGTGGTTGGCACAGAGGTTATTGCTTTAGCCTCGGGAGTCAACCACTGAAAAGCCACGCAAGCTTTCGAATAGCTGGGCAACCTTAAGAGCTGGGCAACCTGTAGCCTCCGACTTCTGATATGATCTTGCAGCAAGATGGCGTTGAAGGCGGAATGAATGAGGCTACCCATTATATAGCAATGAGGATTAAGGGCTCACCTCACTGCAAGGGATGGTGTAGCATAAAAGAGTGTGCAAAAGAGAGGAGAAGCCTAACTTTAATTTCATCCATTCAAGAGAGAACAAAGAAATGGTCATTAATGAAAGTGATTGTGCAGAACTAAGGGCCATCCAAAAAAAAAAAGGCGCCCAATTTTTATTGAACTATGAATATTACTTGATTTAGTGGATGAAATAAACAACAAAGAAAGAAAATTTGGCGCCTAAAAAATGCTCACGCATTTCTTTCTTTTATTATTGTTACCTATTAAAGCAATCCAAAACAACAGGAAACAAAATAAGTGAAAATACAATGGTTATGACACTTTATAATAAGCCTTGAGTCTAGAAATGTTTACTAAAGGTAGGGTGTCGCCATCGAGGGTTTCCAATTGCACAGCACCCCAATGCAACGTCTTTAGCACGCGAAAAGGGCCTTCCCAATGAGGGATCCATTTCCCTTTTGCATTCGTATGAGGGTTCAGTTTATGGAGAAGAACTAACATGCCTGCTTCAATGTTGTTGTTCCACAGATATCAATCATGTGCCTCCTTCCTCTTCATCTGAGTCTCTATCAATTGTTTGGTCGCTTGTAGACGAATCTCCTCCACTTTATGTAGTGCTCCTAGCCTTTGAGAAACATCACAATCCTTCTTTCCCTGCATGAATGCCGTCTTAGGTGATCCATGTAAAAATTCAAATGGCTCGATGGGTAATATGCCATAAACAAGTTGGAATGGGGAATATCCGGTGGCCTCTTTGTAAGCTAACCTGTATGCCCATAGTGTACCTTGGTAAGCAATGCCCCAGGAAGTGGGCTGCAACATACACTCCTTTCTTAACATTGAAATTAAAACCTTATTTGTCGATTCAGCCTGTCCATTTGCTCTTGGATAGTAAGCACAAGAGGTCCTATGAAGAATCCTATACCTGTTGAAGATTTCTTGCAAGACTTTATCTACAAAATGGGTACCCTGATCAGTGCAAATTTCAAGTGGACAACCAAACCTGCAAATGATGCTACTATAAATGAAATCAGCAACAGTTTGGGCCGTGCAATCGGGGGAGGCAATAGCTTCCGCCCACTTTGTCGCATAATCTGTAGCTATCAAGAGATATTTTTCTCTTTTTGGAAAAGCGAGAGGGTAGATGGGCCCTACAAAATCTAGCCCCAACTTCTCAAATGGTTGCTAGGAAGTGGAAACAACCAAGGGGTTATGTCTCTGCTTTGTTGGCTTAGGTCCACACCTCTGGCAAATGTCACATGCCTTTCCCCATTCATCTGCATCCTTAAATAGTGTAGGCCACCATAGACCAGCATCCAGTATCCTCTGACTCATAATATGTCCTGGAAGGTGCCCACCACCTGTTCCTTCATGTGCGGAATGAAGGACTTCCCTCACTTCTTCTTCCTCCAAACATTTCCTGAGCCGGTCATCCTTGCCCTATCTATACAATTTATCTTCAATGAAGGTATATGGTCTGCTCTTGATTAGCAGTCTCTTCTTTTGTATAGCACTAGCCTTTTCTGGATACAACCCAGTTTTAATGAAATTTTTGATATCGGAATACCAACCTTGAACTTGTACAGCAAACAGATGAGCATCTGGAAAGTCATCATTGATTCCACTAGTTTGATTCATCATATTTATTCTGGATAGATGATCCGCCATAACATTTTCTTTTCCTGGTTTATGGACTACAGAAAAATCAAACTCTTGGAACAACAATAACCACCTCCATATTCTACCAGTGGCTTGTGGTTTGTTGAGTAGGTATTTCAGTGGTTGGTGATCTGTTATAATAATAAATTTTACCCCCAGTAAGTAATGACGGAATTTTTGGACAGCAAAGACCATGGCTAGGGCTTCTCTTTCTGTAGTACTGTAATTCCTTTCAGCCTTGGTCAAGATTCTACTGGCATATTGAATAGGCCTGTCCACTTTAAATTCTTCGCTGGGTTGTGTCAAAACTGCCCCTACTGCATAGGCACTGGCATCAACATGTATATGAAAGATATTTGACCACTGAGGTGTGACCAAGATAGGAGCAGACACTAACCTTGACCGTAATGTTTGATATGCTTTTTCCTCCTCTTCTTCCCATTTAAAGGGTACTTCTTTACCTGTAAGTCTAGCCAGAGGTCTAGCTATCTCTGCATACATTTTTATAAAACTTCTATGGTATCCAGTATGCCCCAAGAAACTCTGAATCTCTTTAGGAGATTTAGGTTTAGGCAACTTTAATATAGAAATGATTTTGTCAGGATCTGGGGCCATACCTTTAGCCGACACCACATGTCCTAAGAGGGTTCCTTCTGTCACAAGGAAGTGACATTTGTTTGGATTGAGTTTTAACTTAGTCTCCCTACATCTTTTGAAAATATTCTGCAGCTGCCTCAAGTGGTGGTCCAAACAATCTAGAGGAGTTGCTTTATGAGAACCTGAAAATGAAGAGAAGTCATCCATGAAGATTTTAAGTGACTCCAACAATAGGGGGCCAAAAATAAGATTGACCATTCTATTAAAGGTGGTTGGAGCATTTCTGAGCCCAAATGGCATTTTTACGTACACATATGTTCCCCAAGGTGTAATAAAAGCAGTCTTTTCACGATCCTCTGGGTGTATTGATATTTGATTATAGCCACTGAATCCATCCATAAAGCTATATAATGCATGCCCAGCCACTTCTTCAATGACTTGTTCTGCAAAAGGCATAGGGAAACCATCTGGAATGGTCACCTTGTTGAGTGCTCTAAAGTCAACACAAATTCTGATTTAATTAGTATTCTTCTTCGGTACTATAACCATAGGTGAGAGCCACTCTGAGTGTTCAACAGGAATGATGATTCCTGCATCCTCCATCTTTTGGATTTCCACATAGACACCTTCGGCATATTTTGGATTAAGTCTATAACTCCTTCCTCTTATGGGTTTTGCTCCATCAACCAGAGGGATTCTGTGCTCTCCATAAGTTGCAGGAACTCCTTCTAAGTCTTTATAATGCCAGGAAAAAACATCTACATACTGGGTCAAGAATGATTTTACCTTTTCAAGGAGCTCTGGGTGGCTCCACAACCAAGTGGCCACCAAAACTGGTTGAGTATTGTCTTGAGTGCCTAAGTATATATCTTGGACAGGATTTCTCGCTACCATATTATCTTCGTTAGCATCTACTTCCTTGTCTTCTTTTACTAGCTTTTCGTGCATTGCTTCATAAGCAAGCGTATGTTGGACTTCAATGTGTTCCTCCTTGTCCTGCATCCATCCTGCAGGGATTTCTTGAATTGGGAAAGAACATTCAACACCAGAATTTTTTACCTTGGTTTTAGCTTTAGAAACTTCGTTATCTGTAGTTGTCACATCCTCCTCCAAGTTGTATTTGAGGGGTATCTTCCTGCCCCTTCTGTGGTCTTTTGTTGAAGGCATGCCCAATGGCGTCACTGGTACCTATGAGATATTCTTTTTGGTTTGTGTCTGCACTTGTGGTGGCTTTGTCTTCAGATGCAACTCTGTCTCTATTCGATTCCCTAATTTTTTATTCTTGATTTTAGTCCACTTGAGCCTTCCCCTTGCTTCTTGTCTGTACTGCAAAAGATTCAAGTTCTTCTAATTGTACCACCCTGGTAGACGGTGAGGGTTCATTGACCTGAGGTAATGTTTCCTCCTTGAATACAAAGATCATTTGGAGATGGGGTCCGGAAGTAGAGGCTTGATTCTTAGGACAACAATTTGTATAGTGATCCTTGGCCTCTGGACAGTTCCTGCAAGGAGGGGCATTTTCTGGGAGAGTGCACCTAGATTGGTAGTGCCCGCACTCTCCACATCTCAAGCAAATGATGGGCCTTCTAGGCCCATTTGCAAAATTATTCCTTGGTCTAGGATTATAGTTGTTACCTTGGTTTGCTGCGGCTGCCATCACATTTGCTGGTGGCAGAGGTCCTCCCTGTGTCCAGTATGTCGTTGCAGGCATTCCCCTGGATTGGCATTCATGTGCCTCATGGCCAACTTTCTTGCATAATTGACAAGTCACGTTTAGCAGAGGACACTCACTTACTATGTGCCCTTGCTTGTTGCACATGGAGCACCAAAGTCCACTCTTGATACCACCTCCTTTGAGTTCTTGCAATTCCTGCCTCAGTTGAGCTAATTCTTCTGCTTGGGCCTCCTCCTCCTTTTGGAGCTTGAGTGCTTCAATCTCCCTTCTCAGCTGTGCCACAGCAGTCTCCTCTTCCGGGTAGGGCTTATTCCTTTTCAAGCCCTCCAGCTCCCTTCTTAACTGGATCATTGGGTCCTCCAGTTCTGCATCCAATTCCTACCTCAGTTGAGCTAATTCTTCTGCTTGGGCCTCCTCCTCCTTTTGGAGCTTGAGTGCTTCAATCTCCCTTCTCAGCTGTGCCACAGCAGTCTCCTCTTCCGGGTAGGGCTTATTCCTTTTCAAGCCCTCCAGCTCCCTTCTTAACTGGATCATTGGGTCCTCCAGTTCTGCATCATAGGTTGGCTGGGAAGAAGTTGCACCATACTGGTGCCTTATCTGCTCCAAGCGTGTGGCCGTATTGATGAATTCCTCAACAGAGGCAGTAGGTAACACTAACTCTTTTATTTTGCATTGGGTGACCACAGGTAAGGGTTTGGCTAACCACTTCTTGACAAAGAAATCATGCGGTGGATCTGGTAGTTTAGCCATTAGTGCTTTGGCCCTGGTCACAAACTCTGCAAATTTTTCTCCTGGACCCAATCTCAAGTTTTCTAGCTCTTCTATAATTATCTCCGCCGTGTTGCCATGCTGAAACTGATTTTTGAAGGCCTCTTTCATCAAATCCCAAGAGGTAAAGTGGTTTTCAGCAAACTGGCTAAACCACTTGTCTGCCAATCCTTCCAATGTGGCCGGGAAGAGTATCAAGAAGGCATCTTCCCTACCCATTAAACCTCTAGTCTTGCTTAATGCCAGAAATCTTTGAATGTGCTCATCTGGATCCTCATGAGCTAAACCTCTGAAAGAGGGAAATTTTATGTTTAATCTGGAGAGTAAGGTTTCTAGGTCTACCTGTCCTGCCATGCTTCTTACTGATGAGGTTGATGAAAGTGGGCTCAATGATCTTCTGACCACCTTTCTTCTTGTCTCCTTGCACGTGACCCTCAAGGTTTGTGACCGGGTCGCGTTCATGAGCTATTCATAGTTCACTTCATATGATACACTTGATATAAATATGTACCTCTTTAATCAACTGGAGTATTACTGTCGACACTGGAATATTGTTCTCCAAGTGCAATAGATCTTCTCCTATGCTCAATTCTCCTTGGATGTCACACCGGGCGTGCCAAATTTGTTGGGGGATTCTTGGACGAGAAGGAGTTTGAGGGTTTGTAGGAGAAAAAGGAAAGAATAAAGAAAGAAATTAGCTGGGAAACTTCACAGAGGAAATAACCTTGGAAGCTTCTGCAGAAGCACACCTGGGAATCTTGAGTTTGATTAAAGTAAAACAATTACAATAGTTGAGCACAATCCGAGTCAATACTTCTGTGCGCACTACAGAGGGTGCTTAATTACAAAAATACCAATTATCCCGAAGTCTTCTTGCAGTCGGCCTCCTCTGCACCAGTCCTCTACTTGCTTCAAGCTTATCCTTGTGCACACCTTGCACCAAGCTTCCACCAAGATGAGGAATGAGTATCTTCTGTCGGCATGCACACTGCACAGAGACCTTGAGGTCCTTGGGGTTTAGCTTTGCACTCTCTGCATTCTTCCTTAGCCACCTCTCTTGCACTCTTCACTTCCACCTCTCTGTCGTACCCCGGTGTCCCTTGCACTTCTCTCCCTTCTTACCTCCAATGTGTCACCAAGAATAGCCTTTGTCTTCTTTTTTGAGTGTGCCGGTTCCGTGCGCTCTAACTGTAATACAATCTTGGTGCCTTTCAATGTCCCAAGATTGTCTTTTTAACTGGCAGCCAACGACTCACTACTTTGTCATGTAGTGACTTTAGACTTAAATCAAAATTTTGATTGGGCGGCCATATTTCCACATGTGCGTACAGCCGCTTCACATGCCTTTATTTTTTCCTTTTACTTCGTCACTTTTGCCCCAAAGAGGGGTTCACTTGGATCCGATTACTTTGAATACCCTTTGACCCTAAGGGAATTAGCAAAAATACCTTTGCAATACCTCTTGTCTGTGAACAATTAAAGACCTTATATATGAACAATTGAAGGTGCACTACCTGTGCACTTTGACCTTGGAATTTTGATACTTTACTCTTGCCTATGCATAGCTGTGACCTTGACTTTGCTAGTTTCAACCAATGAGGGCTCAACATTGGGCTTTTACGTACTATTTAGTGCATGCTCCATCACAAACATATTGTCTTTGCAAAAATCTTGATGTGAACTTTCTGCTAACAAGTTGCCATGTGATACATAATGACATCTACTTATTCCTCTTTGGCTATTATGTTAATGACAACAAATATTTTAAAAATGGCCATATTCTGTGAAATGATAGCAATTTGGAGGTGGTTACGATCTACCTTTGGCTCCTAAAATTTATCTACCTCTTTCTCTTGGCATATCCAAAGTGTCTAATTTTCTAAAGCATGGATGATCTCTTGAGTTTAGACTTCTTGATGCATTCAAGAAAATCTTCACTTCTTCTCTCATACGAAGTGCCACTAGCTCATCAAAGTTATGCATAGTGCCTCTTATCAAAATGGAAGTATCTAAGCTCTTGTATTATGGTCTTGGGACATTTAGCATAGCATATACCTTTTAGCATAGTAGATACCATGTCTTCATCTTCCAATTTGGAATTTGTGGATGCTAGTTCATCATTAATCTTTCTAGCCAAATAATTAGCGATAGACCTGTTCCTGCACCATGCAATATGCGATTTCTACTTGAAATCAATTTTCATAGCCTTTTTCGATGTACCAGATTTTGTGAATAATATCCATAGATTCCTTTGGTGTACTAGATTTCATGATGTGTGGGATAAGGATCTTAGAAATGCATATATATATCCAATGGAGAACTTTTCATGATCTCTCTATCCATTTCTTCTTTTTGTTAATCTACATTTTTTTTTGGAAATTCAAGACATTCATCTTCTGAATTTACTAGTCCGCAAATTCCTTTATCCATTATGATAGTTTCCATCGTATGAGACCATATGTGGTAATTATTCTTGTTAAGCTTATCCCCCATTACTTGCTCAATATTTTCAACCATTCTTGTGGCTTGAGCACTTCTCTATACTATGGCAACTTTATGTTAAGATCTAGAGAAAGTTCATCGCATTACAACTATTTTGTTGATATAAGCACCAATAAGCTTACAGTTTTCAAGTAATCTCAATAACCTCCTTTATGATTTTCTATGTCTCCTATGCACCAGTATGCTCACATATGAGTGTTGGAGCTCAAGGTGTATGGAACCATACGAACAACACAAGCAAGAAGAAGAGGAAGAAGCTTGGAGCACAACACAACACTAAATGAACTACCCACTGAATGTTTGAAGAGAGTTGAACCATTAGGATTATATGCATATATCCAAGCCAATGAGAAAAACTCCTAAAGAGAAAAAAGTTCCTCAACAGTCCTAACTATGTTCAAACACATCACTATAGAAATATATAAAAAAATTCCCCATCGGGAGTGATGTGTTGAACAAGGATCTAGCACTCATGTATAAAGAAGTGCCAAGATATGTGGAAAGAGATCAATACACAAGAGCAAGTAAGATCAAAGATTTTTGAAAAGCTTCAAACCTCTCCATAGGCAGAGCATTTATCAAAAGGTCTACAACATTAGCGTGTGTAGGCACATATGCCTATTGGGGGATTCTTTTCAAAAAGGGACGTGAGTGTTTGTAGGAGAATGAAGAGAAAAAGAGGTGGTATGCAGACATCAGAAAGCCTCTATATATTGATTATGAAGAGAAAAATACAATGATGATGTATAGCACAAACCAAATGCTCTCTATGCGGATAAATAATCCCAAAAAGGTACACAAACACACAAGGTTACAAGATACCAAAAATCGCTTATGCTGCCAATCTTCTCTGCACTAGACCTCTGCCTTCTTGAGGAGCTTGCACTTGTGCACACCTTGCACTAAAGCTTCCAATAGGGTAGGATGCATGGACACCTTTTATCCATGTGCACACCTCTTCAATCGTACCTTGTGCCACCTTGATTGTCTATCTTACTGGCTCTCTATAGTCCTCTGCACACTAGATCACACTTCTTGCACACTCTATCTTACACTTGCTTCTCTACGGTCGCACTCTACGTGAATTTGTCTTGCTCTTCTCTCCTAGTGTAGACTATGATCTCACTTGCTTCTTCTAACCAAGAAAAATTCCCTTCCTTGAGTTGATTGTCGATTCATTTAAGTACACTCATAATTCATAGAGTATCTTGGTGCTCACTTTAATGTCCCAGGAATGTCTAAAAATGTGTACAACCAACAACTCCCTATTTTGTCTTGTACTAACTTTATTATTAAAACAAAATATTAAATGGAGGGTGAGACTTTCACTTTTATGTATCGCTTCCACTTCACATACCTTCACTTCTGCCTTCATTTCTTCAGTTTGTATACCTAAAGTAGGCTTCACCTGAACCTTCCAAACACTTTTGAAACCATTGGAACTTATAGAAAGACAATCTACAACCTGCATCCACTTTTTGCAAGACATAACTATTGTGAGTAAATTGAGTGTGCACTAACTCTACACCTTCACCAACTTGACTTTCTTCCCTTTGAGTTTGACCATCTTCACTTTTACTATTTTGACTTTGAGCATTTTGAATTTAACCAGATTGACTTTGAACAATATGACTTTGATGGCTCAAGAGTTTCCCACCACCTAATGGGCTCTTTGCCCCAGAGAGCTAATAGCCAAACCATGAGCAGAGAGGTTCACTTTGATACCTATTCTATGCCAACTTCAAAAGGACAATGAAGAGGCTACCAAGTCCACCAGAAGCAGTCAAGAACAATCACCAAGGACAAACCAAACTGGAAATTTTGCATTGAAGAAGTGTTGAAGCTTCTCCCTGGGCACAACCTTTGTGAAAATTTCTACAATGTTCTCCTACATGGGCACATATGTCAAGCTGATCTCTCTAGCAGAGAACCTCTCCTTGACATAGTGATAATGCACCTCAATGTGCTTAGTGCAAGCATGGAGCATAAGTTTTCTCGCAACTGCCAATGCACTCTGACTATCACTAAGATAGTGGTGGCAAAAGACTAACCAACACCTACATTAGTCAAAATGCATCTAATCCACACACACTCAATAGTCACTATGAAAGTTGTCCTATACTGAACCTCACAACTAGAAGTGGCCACAATAAGCTACTTCTTGCTCAACCATGATATGCATGAGCTACCAAGCATGAAGCAAAAACCATTGGTGGACACACGAGTGTCATAACAAACAGCCTAGTCAGAGTCAAAAAAGGCATGCAAATCTAGTGGTAGTGATCCCCCTTCGGATAAAACAATCCAAGTAGTTAGGTACCACTCAAGTAATGAAAGATGCTTTACACATAGGCAATGCATAAACTTTCTCATCTTTGAGATAGCAAACTGAATACTTGGCCAAGTAATGCATAGGCAAATCAAGCATCCAACAAACTATTGATAGAGAATAGCATCAAATGCATCTCCACCATCATGAAGACTCGATCTTAAACCTATCGTTATAGGAGTCGCAATAGGTTTTTAGTCTTCAAGGCTAAAGTGTTGTAATAATATGTCAATATATTTCATTTCAAAGAAGGTTATTCCACCATTAATATGCATAAACTCAATGTCCAAATAATGATGCAAATGCCCCAAATCGGACATCTCAAATGAGGTATGCAAATCAGCCTTAAAATCAGCAATATGCTTGTCATAAGGACCAATGAGCAGCGTTTCATCTACATATACGACAATGATAAGAAGCACATCATTAGCAAGCTTCACATATAAGGTGCTTTTAGTTGGATTGTTCTCGAAACCATGTGCAATCAGATAGGCATGTATCTTTCATACCAAGCATATGGTGCTTACTTCAAATCATATAATCCCTTCTTTAACCTGCACACATGGTTTTCATGCCCTTTTTGTCTAAAGCCACGGGGCCAAAAATCATACAGTTCTTCATGCAAATCACTATTTAGAAATGTAGTTTTAATGTCCAAATGATGTACATTACTACCATGATGAGCTTCAAGTGCACACATGCTACAAATAGAAGTCATTCAGCAAGTAGGAGAAAAGTTCTCATCAAAACCAATTCCTCTTTCCTCACCGTAAACCTTTGCAACAAGTGTAACCTTATACCTATTGAGTATTCCATCTGGCTTACACTTCAACTTGTATAGCCACTTAGTGTCAATGGCCTTCTTGAAAGGAGGCAAGTCACATAAAGACCAGGAACCATTTTTCATTGTAGCATCATATTCAAATTGCATAATAGCCATCCAGTTTCTTGAATTTTGTGCTTCATCAAGCGAAAGAGGCTCGTTCTCATCAGAAAGAGTAGAGGTATCCATAGCATAGCAATCTAATCCAAAAGAAGCACTATGAGAACTTGAATGAGTACGATATAACAAGGATGCATTTAATTTGCTGCCACACAAAGTCTAGACCAACCATTTTAACATAGTTTTTTCCTTCTAAATATCAGCTCTCTCATCAACAAGTGCATCATGCAAATCTACATCAGCACATGAAACCTATAAAGGTAGAGGAAGCTACAATTTCTAAGTAGCTCAAACAAAACCATGTTTTGGAAAGGATGAACCCTGCATTTTTCCCAAAATACAACCTTCACATACATGTTTATGGGGTGCCTCAAGTTTAGGAAAAGAGGACACCATTTGAGATCTCTTTAGGTAAGCGAGCTAGAAAAATTCAGCTGACCAAAGCGTGCATGCTAAAGATTTGCATCTAACATAGCCTGAAAATCATGTACTACACATGATAAATCATTCAAAGATTTTTCATTGTCTATGAGCTTATACAACATACAACATAAAATGCCACAATCAATAATCATGTCACCATTTGATAGATCACAAATTGTACATCCATCATAAAAACATTTCACAATCAAGCTTATCTTGACTAATGCAAAAACTCATAACATATTTTTCTTGATCTCGAGCATAAATAAAGCATCTAACAATGCAAAAGAACTACCATCAATAGTAGTCAGAATGATCTTATCAACTCCCATGATAGGATAAGAGGAGTTGTTGGCACATGTGAGAGTATTTCCTATAGGGCTAGGTGGTGAAGTAACTACACTACGAGATAATATGTTTGGTTGCCCCACTATCAAAGTACTAGACATCTAAGTCTACTGTAGACATACACTGCTCATGAGAAGATGGGTCAAAACTACAAACAATAGTAAACACCCATTCTTCATTCTTCATAAGATTAGTAGAAACCTTTATGACATGATCCTTTCCTTTATAGTACTTACAAAACAATTTTAGCTTTTTTATTTCTTCTCATCTTTGTCTTCCTTCTTCAAATGTGCAACATTTGCAGAATTTTGCTTACTACTAAATGAGTTGCATTTACCTTTGCCCTTCTAAGTAGCCAGGAAAGCTTGATCTACAACATGCATAATGGACCTGTTCTGCCTAGATTGATCTTCTAGCGATAGAAAAAAGACTAACTCCTCCAATGTCAAGGCTTTTGGATTGTCATTCATCATTAAACGAAGAGAAGAAGCAAAACTTTTATATGAATAGGGAAGACAATTCAGAACGGTCTACACAAGTGAGCTATCCGGTATAACTTCATCAGTAGAAGTAAACTCTTCCTTCAAGTCTTTGACCTTTGTTAGAAAATTTTCCATAGAATCACCATCATTCACGTGCTGACTTTCCAACTATTTTTGGAGGTAAGCAACATGAGCCCCATTCCTTATCTGGTATAAAGTGGTTAGTGTATGTATCCCAAGCATCCTTAGCTATTTTACAAGCGCAAATGTGAGCAATTATGGCACGGTTGATAGATAAGGCTATCAATGCATGTGCCTAAGCATCTCTACCATCCCAAGGAATTTTCTCTACAATAGGTGCAGTAGAAATTGCAACACAAACAAGAATCTAGAGCATATGACCATCTTTGATGCCATCTGCATCAGCTTTAGTACCTATATTTGTAGGTGAAATAGGACATTTTTCAACACCCTGTACAATATTCCATAGTCCTTTTATGACCAATACATGCCACATCATATAAGCCCATAATGGGTAATTTGTACCATCCAACTTATCCTCAACAGCCAACATATGAAATACATCACTCCTTTCAGCCATGCACACTCACTAAAATACCATGATGCAAAAAATTAACTATATCTCAAGAAGTTGAATAGAACTACCCTGCCAAGTTGTGCTAAACTTGTAGTAGACTTTGAGATGCTTATAGTGGTGAACCGAAACCTATATATATCTTTGGCACCAAAAGACAAAACAGCCTACATACACACTACAATAGTGTGTTTGGAGACCGAAACAAGCTCGGATTGCGATTGTGAGACTATAATTGGAGGGTTCTTGATGATGCCCTAGATGAAGCGACCACCTACTCTGATACCAATTGTTGGAGTTTCAGGTCTGCGAAAGCACGTTACCAACATAAGGAAGAAGAAGAAGCTTGGAGCAAAACACAAAATACTAAATTTATTACCATTAGAATGTACAAAAGATCAGTCCCATTAGGGTAATAGGAATATATACAAGCTAGTAGAAAAAACCTCCTAAAGGGGGGAAAAAGTGCCCCGACAGCCGTAGTGTGTTCACACACATCATTACCTAAATATTGTTGGAAAACAATATCCTATTGATCCAATATTCTCCAGGAAGAACAGAATGTGTAGCTTTCCCTATTGGTCCTCAGTACAACAAAAGCACTTAGCAACTTGGCTAAGTCATCGTCCTTCCAAAAGCGGGCGTCGTCGATCAAGTATGACAACATGTCTATAAGTCTTGTGCAATACATCGTATGTATAAGAAATGGCGTTGGGTGCATGGATAGGTCAGATCACTCCCAATGCAGCAACCAGGGTTCAAGTCCCCCGATCGGCAGCGCTAAACGCGAAGATTATTTTAAAGTTTTAAACTATACCCGATGCGTTTTAGTTTGAACAACCGACGGAGATTCAACTCCCGAACGTAGATTTTTGCGATATGATTTATTCACTACGATCGCTAAGATAATGCTTTTGGAGAAGCTTTTGGAGGACAATCAAACACTATATAAGAAGTGCTTGGGCTCACTTCTATTCATCCTTCACCTAGTATTCAACACAAGCTTGGAGCTTGGACCTCAGTAGAGGTGATGTTTCTTCTAGCACATGGGGCAGCCATGGTGCTAACTTGAAGCATGTTGAGGAGCAGCTATGGAGTTCTTCTTAATGATTCTTCTTGGAGAAGATGAAGGGTGTGCTCACACTCTAGCTCATGGAGAGGAGGTTATCTCTTGTTCATGGCAAGAAGACTTGGTCATTAGCAGCTTGATGGCTTACGTAACACCTTACACATGTCGTCTATTCTTTCTCTATCTTTATCTCATCATTTTTATGATTAAGTTGTGATATGTTCATGTTTTGTCAATATTGAAGAATGCTGGAATTAATGTTGTACATGACTGGAACTATGGAACCATGGACCTGTGACATGAGCCTAAGGGCCTACCTCACTTCCAACATTTGGTATCAGAGCACTAAGGTTTTGGTTTCAAAATTTTAGGTCTTTGGCATCAATGCATTAAGGCTCATTCATAATCCCAGGTTCCGAGACTTGCAGGTTTACAACATATGATTTGAAAGCATCTTCTAACATTTGACATTTGACATACACACTTAATCTAGATGAGTAGAGATTTGAGAATTAGACACTTCAGTTACATGTGTATTCATAAGTGTGGAGTATGAAGTTGATGATTTGTTAGGAGGCGAATATTTTTGGAAGAGTATGCAAATACTTTACAAAAGTATTGTTTGAAGACCCAAACTTGATGAAGAGAAGACTACTTCAAATTCAAGGAAGAACAATGGTTTAGAGAAGATGAAGGAATCAGATCAACATCGAATCACAGGTATCACTTTCTACTATCAGATTATCATTTGCAGGTCATATCTTAGAAGAGTAGTTTTGAAGAGATTTGAAGGTTTCAAGGAGTGCTTTTATACACTTTCATCATTTAAAAGTTAAAGGCTACATCAAAATAGGTATCTAGAGGTTTTTCTAGAGAGTTTTGAAAGATCTCTTTCATGGCAAGAAAGTTCATCTAAGAAGACAAGTGAGAGATGAGATGAGTTTTGTTTTAAGCCAGTTTTCTATTCTAAGTTGGTTGGATATCAAGGTACAAATGTATCTAGAGAAGGTAACTCTAGAAGGGTAATTCATCATTCAGACAACGATTGGTGAATTTAGTCGTTTTAGACATTTGAAGCAGAATTTTGATTCAGAGATATGAGGAGATGATAAAACATGTTTCTATATTGACTTCCATTTATATACCATTTTGTTTTATCTCTTACTCTTAGTACTAGAGAAAGAGGAAAAGTTCATTTGAAGAGGTCAAGAGTGTTTGCTACTTCAAGATGAAGAAAACAAAAGGTATGGAAGAGAAGTTTGAAGATGTCAACATCATCATCAGGTGGAAGAAAGATTCAGAAAAAGAAAGTCCATCATTTCCAAAAGAAAATTAAGGCTTCCTTTTCTCATATACTTTCCATATACTTTTCCTATTTTATCCTCTACATCCAAAGACAAGTGTACGAGAACATCTTGTTTAAAGAATAAGCAATTTCTTGTTTTGCATAACACTTGGTCATGATTTAGTAGATTTGACAAAGAACTGTATTGAGAGAAACAAAAGCACTCATATGTGTATGAGTTATGTTGAAGCTTTTTAAGCGGGCAGCTTATATGTTCCCTCAAAGAATTCTTGGAGTGTCAATACAGAGCTACTTGGTATATGACAAGTTGAAGAGAAGTTTATTTCTTCTTTATCTAACTCTTAAGGTAAAAGAGTTTTTTGTAGCAGATGTTGGAGACTTGGGTTGAGGTTTTTTGTTTGGAAAAGGTTACCTTATATTTAGTATTTTCAGAAACTTCAGAAAATTCAGACTTGTTGATGTATCAGTTAGTTGAAGAATCTACTTTTTATGATTGTCTAGAATTTTGGATACATGTTTGTATTCAAAAAGTTTTTCCATCGTATCCTATCACTTGATTGAAAAGTGGAGTTAGCCAAAAGAAAATCAAGCTGGTACTATCACATTTCACCCGGGTAGAATATGAAAGTTATGAAGTATCAACTTGCAGCTTTTGGAGTTCTCAAGGTGAGAAGTTTGTCCACTTATGTTTCAAGTAGGAATTGCAAATTCTTAGAAGGATTTGTTTGAAGAAAAGTTTTACAACTTTTTGAGAAGCATGGACACTTGGAGACATTCAGGTAATAAATCAAACATTCAATCATGAAGTTTTGATGATAGTAGATTCTACACAAGAGAGATCATTGATCTTGAATGATCTTGTATGATCTTGAGTTTTTATGATTCAATTGTCTATCCTTTGTTTGTGAAGATTCTTAACATTGGAAGAAGTAAGTCAAAGATTCCGATTCTATCAAATTTGTGTAACAGAAAGATAGAAGATACTTGTTATGTTACAGAAGGTTATGAATCCTATAGAGCTTTCAGCAAGGTTTTGTTATGTTAGGATCAGCTAACCTTATTCTACAATTTGGAAAGCTGAGGAATGACATGGAAAGCTATTGGCATGTGTACACTGCTAATAAAAAGGGTTCAGAGATTTTTTTTTAGATACATGTATTGATCACTGAACATCAGATTTATGAAGGAAGACGTTCCACATTTCATAAAGTCTGATATATTTGAAGAGTTTTGGATACTAGTGTTAAATCATCCAGGAGGGTGATGAAACATGAAGACTTATTTTCAGCCATATGTGAAAGAATGGAGATTCATATCTACAGGTATTCCTATTTCAGGTATTCCTATAGTTCCTTTGTGAGGTTCTCTTTATGTGGTCCAGCTTTGAAAGAAGTAGGAAGGAAAAGAATGTTTGGAGAAAGTTCCTCTTAGGATGTTCCTATTCAGGAGAAGGTTCCAGAGTTTTATTTGAAGAGAAGCTTTATATTTCAGAAAGGTATTTTTAAAAAGTGCGCACATATATGTTTATACCAGGTTCTGAAGGAAAGAGGTATGAAGGATTTAAAGGATGAAGACATGATGACATCATAGATTTTTTGACTCATATTTCAGTTGATTTCAATTGAGTTGAGTTGATTTGACTTGAGTACAGTCAGAGATGAACCAGCAGTGTTCATAATACACTAAGTTGTGAGTTGACAGTCATAGGTTCTAGGATTCAGTTTCTGATTTTGTTTAGTGTATTTACATAACGCAGTAGAAGTACGTTGAGAAACCTTTTTGGAAGCTAAATGCAAATATATGGATCCTAGTGTATGTTTTCAGTTTTTTGAAGACAGGAGATAGCATGTTCAGAGACAATTCTTGCTATATTTGTTGTCAAGCAATGATTGCTTGATGAGAACACTATTGGATATCTAGTTTGCATATTTTCTCTAGTATTATGGTTCATATTCAACAAGTTCAGGTTTTTTGAAGAAAAGTCAAATTCAGTTTTGAAGAAGACTTGCTGTGAAGTGCTGGAGTACAAGCTTGAAGCTTGTGGTAATTTGCAGATTGTGACAGTTTGCACATTCAGTTCAGGTTGTACCAATATGACATTACAGGGGGGATTGTTGGAAAACAATATCCTATTGAGCCAATATTCTCCAGGAAGAATAGAATGTGTATCTTTCCTTATTGGTCCTCAATACAACAAAAGCACTTAGCAACTTGGCTTAGTCATCGTCCTTCCAAAAGCGGGCGTCCTCGATCAGGTATGACAGCATGTGTATAAGTCTTGTGCAATACATCGTATGTACAAGAAATGGCGCTGGGTGCGTGGATAGGTCATATCACTCCCAATGCAGCAACCAGGGTTCAAGTCCCCTGATCGACAGCGCTGAACGCAAAGATTATTTTACAGTTTTAAACTATACCCGATGCATTTTAGTTTGAATAGCCGACGGAGATTCAATTCCTGAACGTAGATTTTTGTGATATGATTTATTCACTACGATCACTAAGATAATGCTTTTGGAGAAGCTTTTGGAGGACAATCAAACACTATATAAGAAGTGCTTGGGCTCACTTCTATTCATCCTTCACCTAGTATTCAACACAAGCTTGGAGCTTGGACCTCAATAGAGGTGATGTTTCTTCTAGCACATGGGGGAGCCATGGTGCTAACTTGAAGCATGTTGAGGAGCAGCTATGGAGTTCTTCTTAATGATTCTTCTTGGAGAAGATGAAGGGTGTGCTCACACTCTAGCTCATGGAGAGGAGGTTATCTCTTGTTCATGGCAAGAAGACTTGGTCATTAGCAGCTTGATGGTGAGGATCGGCCATCTACATGGTGTATTTGAAGATTATCTTCTACAAGAAGATATCAGGTTGAAGATTGTCTTCTACAAGAAGATGTCGGGCTACTTCAAAGACATTGGATGGTGGTTAACATAAGATTCACGTCTTATGTTAAGTATTCAGGTACATATTCTCTTTATGCACACAACTACTACTTGAATTTTTTGGAGGCCGTGGCGTTCATATCTGGAGGAGTCCTATTTAGCATAGGTACAAGAGAAACAGTATGTATATGCTTTATGCATATTTGATGAGGTGTTTAAGAAGGTGTGTTCACATGAGTTTGAGGATTTCTAGCAGCAAACTTGTTAGCATTCTATGCTACTGTATAAGTATGTGATCTTTTCACACACGTAACACCTTACACATGTCATCTATTCTTTCTCTATCTTTATCTCATCATTTTTATGATTAAGTTGTGATATGTTCATGTTTTGTCAATATTGAAGAATGCTGGAATTAATGTTGTACATGACTGAACTATGTTCATGTTTTCACACACGTATCTGACTTAGGGTCTTCCATAGCCTAAGTTCAGATGCGGGTTTGTTGACTATCACTTTCACATTGATCCTTCCTCTTTCAGTCACTCATATTCACTCTTCTATAACCTATAAGGTCACACATCTCATGTATATTGAGATTACTACCCATACATCTGAATATGTTTGCTACATTGTACATTCACTCATTCATCTATTTCTCATCACATAGAGTGGTTGAGAGTTTTGCTCCCACATTGTACATTGAACATTGCTATATATGATACTATGAGTAAGCGATGGCTTACGTAACACCTTACACATGTCGTCTATTCTTTATCTATCTTTATCTCCTCATTTTTATGATTAAGATGTGATATGTTCATGTTTTGTCAATATTGAAGAATGCTGGAATTATTGTTGTACATGACTGGAACTATGGAACCATGGACCTATGACATGAGCCTAAGGGCCTACCTCACTTCCAACAAATATATCATCAAGAAGCAGATGTGGGAGAATAGATGGTGGGAAGAAAAGGTTAGGAAGGGCTGAAAGGTTAATAAGGATAGGTTAAGGAGGGGTCTCGTGGGGTTGGGTGCAGGTATAAAGGGAGGGGCATGGAGTATGAGAAAGGGCTCTAGATGGGACCAAAATTCTAAAATATGATAGCTTGAGGTTTCTCATGGAAGAAAACAGAAACATGTTAGAAAATAAGGTGAGAGTAGACCATGTGGACCATGTGCAAAATACAAGGCACATGATAAATATGCTCAAAACATGTGGGTTTTGAAGAAAAGCAAGAAAGAAAACTTGGGATTTTTGTAAAATTGATGCAAAAATAAGTCCAAGGTGAAAAAGTACAGAAAATGACCCCAAGTTTGAGAAAAATGGCCACTCAAGGTGCAATCTAGAGCCAAAAGCATTGTTGCAATAAAAAGAAAAAAACTATATTTTATACTTTTTTTCCAGAAACATCCGAGAGGGGGAACATTATTTAATAGAAATAAAATAATGAAATAAAAATAGAAGGAGTAGAGGACAGGGAGGGCGGGAGGGGGGTGTTGGGGGTGTGGGGACGGGGGGTAGGGGAGAGAGAGAAAGAGGAAGAGAGAGATTAGAGAGAGAATAGAGGGAGGTAGAGAGAGGTAGACAATAGGCCCATTTCCAAAATTACCCCTAGGTCACTGGTTATGGTTGTTACATTGGCTACAGCTGCTCCCATTACATTGGTTGATAATTGAGCACCCCCTTGTCCCCAATAAGGTTGTGCAAGCATCCCTCTTCAGTGACATTTGTGAGCCTCATGAACAACTTTCCTGCATAGCTAGAAAGTTACACTTAAAAGTGGACACTCACGTACCACATGACTATGTCTATTGCACATGGTGCACCATAATCCATTTTTTATGCTACCTTCTAGGAGTTCCTGTAACTTGTGCCAAAGTTTTGCCAACTCTTCACCTTGAGCTTCCTCTTCTTTTTGTAGTTTTAAGGCCTCAATTTCTCTCCTCAGCTGAGTTATTGCACTTTCCTTCTCTTTGTGGGGTTTTTTTCCTTTTCAAGCTCTCAAGTTTCTTCCTTAGCTAATTTACTATGTTCTTAGATTTTGTATGATATGATAATTAGAAGATCTTGTTCCATAGTGATGCCTAATTTGCTCCAATCTTGTGGTTGTATTAATAAATTATTTAATTATTTTTCTAGGTAACACTAACTCTATGATTTTAAAGTAGATTGAAATTGGAAGTGGTTTAGCCAACCACTTCTTGATGAAGAAGTCATGGGGAGGGTCTGGTAATTTATCCATCAATGCCTTGGCTATGGAGACAAATTCAGGAAAGGTCTCCCCAAGACCCAGTCTTATATTTTCTAACTCTTCAATAATATTTTTGGTTGTGTTTCCTTGTTGGAATTGTGCCTTAAATGATTCTTTCATTAGGTCCCATGTAGTGAAGTGATTATCCACAAATTCACTAAACCATTTGTCTGCTAACCGTTCTAATGTTCTAGGTAAAAGAATAAGATGCATCTTCTCTTCCCATCAAAACCCTTGTCTTACATAAGGCCAAAAATCTCCTAATATGTTCAATTGGGTATTGTTATGCTAGTCCCTTGAAAGATGGGAATTTGATATTTACCGTGGAGACTAGAGTTTCTAAATCTACTTGAGCTACCATGTTCCTTACTTGTGATGAAGTTGATCAAGGGCTAGTTAACCTTTGAACAATTTTTCTTCTTAATGGTTTGCAAGGGACCCGCAAGGTTTTAGACCGGGCTGCGATCATGAACTACTCACACTCCTCTTAGGCTTAAGAGAATCCCAATTAGAAGAAAGAATACCTCTTACACCAGCAACATCAATATCCTTGCACTTCTTCTACACTTTGAAAATATTGTTTCTCCTATGCTAAAGCTCCTTGGAACTTACTGTGGGTGCTGAATCTTGTTGGTGGATTCTTTGTAGGAAGAAAATTGAGTGTTTATAGGAGAATGAAGAGAAAAACAAGTGATACATAGATACTAGAAGCTTCTGTATATTGATTATGCAGAGAAAAATACAATGATGATGTATAACACAAACCAAATGCTCCCTCTGTAGAATTCATAATCCCAAAAGGTACACAAACACACAAGGTTACAAGATACCCAAAGTCCCTTATGCCGCTAATATTCTTTGCACCAGACCTTTGCCTTCTCTAGGAGCTTTCACTTGTGAAAACCTTGCACTCAAGCTTCTAATAGGGTAGGAGGGATGAACATGTTCTGTCAATGCGCACACCTCTTCAATGGTGCCTTGTGCCACCTTGATTATCTACCTTACTCGCTCTCCACATTTCTTCTTTGCACACTAGATCACACTTCTTGCATAATGTATCTCACACTTGCTTCGCTATGGTTACACTCTACCTACATACTGCTCCCACTTTACATACCTTCACATTTGCCTTCATTTCATCAATATGCGTACCTAAGGGAGGGTTCATCTAAACCCTTGAAACTTATAGAAAGACAATCTGCAACCTGCATCCACTTTTTGCAAAACATAACTATTGCGAATAAATTGATTGTGCACTACCTGTGCACCTTGATCAACTTGACTTTGACTTTGACTTTGACCATATTGACTTTGATTAATTTGACTTTGATCGTTTTTACTTTCATCAAATTGACTTTGACAAATATGACTTTGATGGGCTCAACAATGCCAAACTTCATAACTGCCAATGCACTCTAAATCTCAATGACGATGGTGGTGGTAGAATACTAAATAACACCCAAATCAGTGAAATGGAATCTAAACCACACACATTGAATGGTCCTTGTTAAAGTTATCCTATACTCAGCCTCACAACTAGAAATAGTAGGCTCCTTCTTGGTCAACCAAGATATGCATGACATACTAAGCATGAAGGAAAAACCACTATTGCACATGTGAGTGTGATAGGAACTAGCCTAGTGTGAGTGAGAAAAAGCACCTATGTTTCATTATAGTGATCCATCATGGCATAAAACAATCCAACTAGCTAGGTATCACTCAAATAGCAAAAGATATGCTTAACCACCTACCAATGTGTGACACTTGGGCAATGCATAAACGTAATTATCTAAGAGAAAAAAAATTGAATATTAGGCTGATTTATGCATAAGTAAATCAAGAATCGAATAGCATGGGAATAGATAAAAACATCAAATGCATTTCTAACATCATGAAGAATCAACCATAAACCTCTTTCCATAGGTGTGGCAATAGGTCTGCAACTCCCAAGGCCAAAACATTGCAACAATGTATCAATGTATTTTATTTGACACAAGGCTATTCCCCAATCAACTTGAATAAACTGAATGCCCAAATAATGATGCAAATGACCCATATCTAACATTTCAAAAGAAGCATGCAAATCAGCAGTAAATTCAGCTATATGCATCTTATTAGACCAATGAGAAGCATTTCATAAACATATACAAAAGTCATGAGGATTACATCATCTATACAAAATTTAAGGTGCTCTAAATTGGAGTAGTTTCATAAACATGTGAAATCAAGTAGGCATATATCATTTCATAGCAAGCATGTGGTGCTTGCTTCAAACCATTACATGGCATGTGGGAGGAAACATCTCATCAAAATCAATCTCTCTCTCTCTCTCTCTCTCTCTCTCTCTCTCCCTCTTTGGCATAGCCTTTTTCAACAAGCCTCATCTTATAACTACCAACTGTTCCATCACGCTAATGTTTCAACTTATATGACCACTTAGCGCCAATGAACTTTTTTCAACAGAGGGAAATTGCATAAAGAAAAAGTATGATTCTTCATAATAACTTCAAATTGTAGTTGCATAACAATCATCCAGACTTTTGTATTTTTTGCTTCATCAAATGAAAGAGGCTCATTCTAATCATCGATACTAGAGGCAACCATTACATTGCAATCAAATGAGAGCATAAATATGTATGATACGAGGGAGCTACATCTAATTTACCATATCTTAAAGTCTACGCCAACCATTTGGGCGTTGTTTTACACACTTCTAGATTAGCCCTCTCATCAACAAGTACATCACAAATGGAATGATCTACATCATCATGTGGAACTTATAAAGGTTGAGAAATTACCTCATTTGGACCAACACTTCATTCTCCACCTATGAAAAGACTCATTAAAGTGGCATGCACATCTCTAGAGCTAAATCAAGTCAATTCCACAAAAACAACATAACGGATAAAAAGAAATGTGTTTAATGTGTGGATGTACAAACAATATCTTTTGCTTCGAGAACCATACCCACCAAAAATACATGGCTTGCAACCATGTTAAGCCTCATATGGAATGATAGATTGCACTGCTTTGGTGGATACTTGTTAAGTATATATGATGCACACATAACAAGCTTAAGCCAACACCAATGTGGTAAAGCTTGACTATTGACAATACAACTTTCCATCTCCATTTTATTTTGAGGTGAGTGTGACACTATTCAATGATGTTTTATGCCACACTCAACCGAAAGTGCTATAAAATCAGAAGAAATGTATTCATGTCCTCCATTAGACCATATGGTTTCCAATTTACATGTTGACAAATTTTTAGCCATAATGACAAACTATTTGAATCACATAAATTCTTAGGACTTTGCTTGTAATGGATACACCCATGCATGCTTGGAAAAATGATCAATAAAATTCAAAAGTAAAGGTAGTTCCCAAAAGAAGGTGTTGGCATAGGACCATAGACATCACTACGAAGAAGCTACAATGTATGAAGAGCTCGAGCTCAACCATCTTCTGGGAAGGCGAAAAGCTACATTTACCCCTAAAGATAGCCTTTGTAAACATGTCTACAAGGTAACTCAAGTTCAAGCAGAGAAGATACCATTTGAGATTATGACAAGTGTAGCAAACTAGTAACATTTAGATGTCCAAAGCATGCATGTCAAAGCTTTGCATATGAGATAGCTTGAGAATCTTGAATTGCAAATGCTTAATCATTCATGTATTTTGGATAGTCTATGAGCTTATATATCCCACCACATAAAATGTCAACAGAAAATAACATCATGAATTCAAAGATCATGAATTAAACATCTATCATGACCAAATTTGACAACCAGGTAATCTTGGCTAATGTTGAATCTAACAACAACTTTTTCTTCAACCATGTGCATACAAAGAATTTGACAATGTGAAATAACTATGATGATTAATAGATAAAATGATCTTTCCAACTCCCATTATAGAACAAGAGGATTTGTCAGTGCATGCGATAATATTGCGTAGAGAGGCAATCTCAAGTGAACTGAAGAAACTATGCTATAAGGTAATATTTTTCGATGTGCCCCCCACTATCAAAGTACCAAACCTATTTTGAGTCCATTATAGACGCACAATGCTCACAAGAAGATGAGTTATAACTAAAAATAGTAGTAAATTCCCATTCTTCATTTAGAAGAAGATTAGTAGCTCTCTTTTAGGTATAAAGGCCTCCGCAACAACCATTCCAACGTCTTTCTTCATTGCCACTTTTGTAGCGAGTCTTCCACAACTCTTTATGGAACAATCATTTCCCTTATAGTATTCGCAAAAATGTTTCTGGTTTGAAGACAAATACTATATGACCAATGTAGCTTTGAAGAGGATACCATCTGAAAATTGTAACCCTAGATTTATTAATAATTGATCTCATCTCTAATTGAGAGAATCATTGAAGCCCATAGGAATTCCAAGAAGTCTAAAGATTTTCCCATCATTAACAATAGCATAGCCTTTATCTCTCACACACCGTGCAACAAATTAATGAGCGCGCTTAAAAGTAGTTTTTTTTTGGTGATTGATATTATAACCACTAGCGGCACAAAAAATATCCAAATAATCAAGAGAAGAAGAAACAAAGATTTGATGAGCTATCATAAGCATATTGGTTTCCTCAACAAACCTTTGCAATCCTAGAGGCACATCATTATTGATGACAACAATACCTTTGATATTGCCTTTAGACATAGCATCTTTAACTAGCCAACCAAGGGATCACTCACAATGGAAAAGAGAAGAAAAGCAAGGAGGCACCCCTATCACATGGACCTAACTATCTTATAAGTTTTGGAGATAGCACCATTGACATAAATCCTAGAGAAGGCATTATCAAGAAGAATAGTGCCAAAATTAATAGCAATTTTGCAAAAGACAACATCATGTAAAGAATGAATGACTACATCCCATTATATTCTATCATAAGCCTTATCAAAGTTAATCTTGAAGAATTAGAAATCATATTTGGTCTCATTGAACAATTCCTTTCCTAGAGGGAAATGATAGCATCAAGAATATAGCTTCCCATTATAAAGCCTTTTTGTCCAAGTACAATGATTATGTATAGAAGAAGGCTAATTCTTCTAGTTGAGAGTGGAGCAGAGAATTTTCACAAAGATGTCAACTAAGAGATAGGCCTCCAATTATTCAGGCCGTCCTCAAAACCTCTTTTATAAATAAGCTTTATAACTCCAATACTAATGCGAATTGGAAGACTACCTTTGGAGATAGGCTCTTTCTAAATCAAGGGACTAGAGGGGGTTGAAAAATCTTTTAATAGAATGAAGAACTCATTTGGGATGCCATTAATGCCAAAAGATTTACAAGCTTTCAATTCATCAATGGTTTCTTTCACCACGGTGATAGTTGTCATGAGGAAGGAGATTAGGAGGAAAGCTCACACGCACACACTCACAATCAAAGAGGATCACACACATAGATTCAGGCAAGGAAGAATGGTCTTCTTCTTCTCCTATTACATAGAGGAATGTACAAGAATGACCTAAAAACAATAGACCAATAAGTGCAATATATAAAGAACAATATATAAGGAAAATCCTAATGTTTGCAAATGAGTGAGCTCACAAGAAAAGAATGTTCCATCACTCTTTGAAGATAAATCTAATAAACCTCAATGAAGCATTCATGAAATATATTGGTGTGACGACTATACATGTCATAGAAATGAAAAGGTGTTATATGTCATCTTGGATCATCATATGTTGAGCTTGATATCTCCACACTCCCCCTCAAGATCAATGTCATGTCATCTAATACAAGCATCTTCCAAAACTTCTTCCTCTTTGATCCAAGTTCTTTAGTGAAACTATCAGCAACCTACACATCTATTCTCAAATAAACAAGATCATTATCACCTGCCAATACCTTCTCTCTAATGAAGTGATAATGTACCTCGATATGCTTTGTTCTAGCATGAACAACATGGTTTCATGCTAACTGTATGCTTCTAAGATTGTTATAATAGATAGTCATAGGCTTTTGCAGTTCCACACCGAAATTTGCAAGCACCATCTCTAGCCGTGATGCCTCACATGCTACCATGGCAACATCTCCATACTCAGCCTCTGTACTTGACAAAGCAAAAGTGGGTTGCTTCTTATTGATGTAATAGCTACACTCCCAAGTAAGAATAGTCTACAAGAACTTCATAAAACGATGCATAATCCAAAGTAGAACGCACATAACATAGAGTGCACCTCAAAGCATCAAAATGTGGCTTCCTGGGAACCTACATAAATTGACTTTCAAGTCCAACTATGTAGTTTAGATCAGGCCTTGTAACTGTGAGATATATCAGACTTCCCACAATTTTCTTGTACACAATAGCATTTTCCAATTCTTCACCTAATGTAGTATCCAACTTCGAATTCTCATCTAATGGCATAGAAATTGGCTTAGAATCAGCCATTCATTCTTTTGCAGCATATTCAATGCATATTGCCTTTGTGACACCAATGCCCAAAGAATAGCAGAACGCACGAAGATCTTTCATGCCAAATGCATGCATAAGAAGTTACTTTACCTCTTTAATGCTTTCTTCATTATCACCACATACAATCAAGTCATCAACATAAATAGCCACAATCATGATGTCATCATCACCCTTCCTTGCATATAGTGAAGGATCTACATCACACATATGGTGGCTAAGTAGTCAGCAATCCTTGCATGCCGACCACGAGGGACTTGTTCAAGCCCATACAATGCCTTTTGCAACCTACAATTCTAGGTGCTTTGAATCTTCATATCCTTGGGGTGTTTCATGTGTACTTCTTCCTATAACTCACCATGTACGAAAACATTCTTCACATCCATTAGATGCAAAATCCATCCTTTTTGTTGTATCTAATGCAACAAGTGCTCTGACAAGAGACATTTTTAGCCACAGGGCTGACCGTTTCCTCATAATCAATGCCATATATTTGTGCATATCATTTTGCTACCATTTGTGCTTTATACCTGCTTATGCTACAATCAACACTCTGCTTTACCTTGTAAACCCACCTGTAGCCAATGGGTTTCTTTCCTTGCCGCAATGGAGCCAACATCCATGTATCATTTCCATAAAGTGCAACCATCTCCTCATCCATAGCTTTTCCCCAATCTGCATTTCAGATTGCATCTTTAAAACAAGAAGGTTCAACATCATGTATTACTTTGTTCATGTAGGCACAATGATTAGCCATATACCTGTCATACGTCAATCGTTGCACAAAGCTCCATATCCTCCTAGATATTTTTTGGTATTGGGTCACTTCTCCTTATATCATCTGGATGTGCCTTTCTTACTCCCGAAGTGTTCACAAAGGGCAATCCAAGTTCCTCATCAAGGTTGTTTTCTCAACTGCCCAAATCTCCATAAATGTCTTCAAAATCTATAGATGTTTTACTACCAGTAGAAAGATTTTCTTTACCTATCTTAGATTTCTTTGATGAATTGACTGAGAAAAATTTCCATGCAATCTTCCAATCGATGGATTTGAGTTGGAACTATTTCTTGGTGATGCATCCGGTCCACTCAAAACTTGAGATTTTCCACTTGATGTTTTAGCATTTTCTTTGTCATTTGGTTCAAGATTTAGTCCTTCTTTGACACCTACATAGAAGCTTGAAATTTCATCACATACAACATCTTTGATTACCTTCAGCTGTCCTTTGAGTGGTTTATATAACATTTGTATCCCTTTTGCTCTAGGGAGTACCCAATGAATATAGATGTTTTTCGCTTTTGGGCCAAGCTTCGTCCTCAGCTCATACGGAAATGTACATATACAAACAACCAAAAACTTTCATATGTGATAAGTTTGGCTTTTTACTTGTGAACTTCTCTTCTGATTTAACTTGATGTACAAGAGCAGTCAGAGTTCTATTCATTGATGTATGCAATAGTGTGCATAGTTTCTACACAATAACAATGTGGCACATTCTTCTCAGCCATAAATGCTCTCGCTATTTGTACAATATTTCTATTTTTGCATTCAACAATGTCATTCTATTATGTTGAAAATTGACGTTGAATTCCATGAATTTTAAGAAAGTTATTGAACACATTTGACAAGTATTCACCTCCTCCATCACACCTTAATGTGAGAATATACTTCCTTGTCTACTTTTCCACCACAATCTTAAAATTTTGGACATGCGTGGACACATGACTCTTCTCTTTCATGAAATATACCCATAATTTCCATGTATGGTCATCATTGAAAGTGACATAAAATTTGCAACCACCCATAGATGTAATTTTTGTATGACCCTAAACATTTGTATGTACTATTTCTAGAGCATTCTCACTAACATGCTTGTCATGAAGAAATGATGCTCATGGATGTTTACCAAATTGAAATGTGGCACATACGTTTTGCATTTCCACAACTTTGAAATTTGGTAGTCCATTGACAATCTCCTTGGATTGCATCAATTTCAGCCTCTCTAAGTTTACATGTCCAATTTGTTTATCCCAGATGTCTAAATCAGTAATTACTCATGCACCTTTTGCAAACATGGTTGCATTCATTTTAGGAATTTTCACATTTAAGGTGAACGTCCTTTCCACTTTGTTTCCTTTGGCAATCAATCATCCACCATGTTTGTACTATTCTATATATAACCCATCAACATTGAACCTAACTTGTAATCCCTAGTCAACCATTTTTCCAATAGAAATCAAGTTCTTTGTTATATTCAGAATGTGTAGCACATCAACAAGATGTTTTTACCTTCCCGTCCTCGATAGATAGTGCCATTTTTCGTGTATGCTCGATAGGGTGTCATCACCTGTTTTAACATCTCCTTCAACTTATCAAGATTAGAGATGATTCAATAGTAGCTAGTGAAAAAATGTGTTGCTAGTTCGATAGTGTTTATCCTTGATATAAATAAGCTAAAATTTTGTTAGGTAATATCAACGTTGGTGAGTATCTACGGAAGTATGAATATGCATTTAAACTAATAATATTACAGCTTAATTACTTCCTTTATCGATAATTTAGGAGCGAAAAATTGTCATGTTGTAACAAATACAATTGTGGAATTCAATCGGGAAGAACACCCCTGGTATGGGTTACCTAGGCAATACATAAAAAAGATTATAGACACAATCACACTTTAATTGAACCCCTCCTCATATTAACAACATAGACAAGGTAAGCTTAACGATTGAGGTAGTTCAGTAGGATGGAAGCTTCTATACAGATTGAATGCATTGTCTCATTAATTGAGGCTATAACTAGTATAACCCCTTGGAAAATACTACCCTTGAGAAATATTAATAGTGACGCTCAGTCTCATATAAACTACATGGTACGCTAATCAAATAATCGACGAGGGGATACGCATACTTTGTAAGCAAAGCAAGGGTAATTTTGCACATCATATAAGCACTACACACACACACACACACACACACATATATATATATATATATATATATATATATATATATATATATATATATATATATATATATATATATATATATATATATATATATAGTTTATATAGCTTGAAGATTTGCATTTTGTGATAATAGATTAAGGTTCTTTATGCTCCTTCTAAGAAGATTTTGAACTCCCAAATAGATATTGTAAAAGCTCAAAGACACGTCTTCGGAGCACAGTTGTTCATGGAGTTTCTAGTAACATTTCTTGGGTAGTGCCTTTTGCATCGAGTCTTAGGCCATAAACGTTTCCATGGCTTTTCTTAAATCAACAACTCCAAGAACGATTAAAAATTTGAAACTCCAAATTTCAGAAAGGTAGATCGTCATTAGGTTAGGAAGAGATCCAAATATCCATCATATTGGTGTTGGATACCTCCATATTCACTCAAATAAAGGATTTACGTCATATCATAAGATAAAGATCTTCATGATTTGGGGCATTAATTATGTGAAAGTTGATGCTGGTTCTAGACAGAAGAAATGATAGAAATGATAAAAAGCTTTTAAAAACCATTTGCGTATTCCTAATTCTCATATTCTGATTGATCCATTCGCAATTACCTTATCGAAGAATATATTTACATTTGCTTTCATATGCTTTCAATTTTTTGTTTGTTCTGAAGCTTTCAGATATGTTTTGTTTCTTTTGAAGCTTTCATATATGTTATAGCTTCATCAACAATCGACGACATTGCGTATGGTTTGTGAATTCCAGCTCTCACCATTTCTTCATTTCATTTATTTGTTTTTCTAGCACCAACCATGCTCGAGAGGTTTCATCTATTTCGTCTATTATATTTTTTTCTCCTTATCCATTTTCCCGAATTCCTTCACTACGTGTTGAGTTTTGGTTTTTTCTAAAAGTTCCTTTCCATTGTCAAGTTCCTCCTCAATTCTAGTTCAGTATTTTAGTTCTTTTATTTAGTAAACTTATTTACTGATTGAGATTGATCCAACTTATATCTTCTTACATCTTTCTACATATCACATACCTTAAAATCTTCATCTTTGTTTAAGAGGAAGTTCGGTAGAGGCATTTGTAAAACTGTAGGGGTATAGTGCACATGGGACACCCTATATCCCACAAAGTAGGGGTAGAGACATGAAGCTCCAAATTCATCTTGAAACTAGGAACGTTTTCCAAGTTTTTGCCATCGTTCCATCTTATACGTTCTATCCGAGGGGGATCTCGACCAAGAAGCAGGCAAGACTTTGAGTTTCCCACGCAATGATTCTATATTGTAATAGGCAGTTGTCTTAATTGTCCATGCTCCTAGCTTGGTTCATGTCTGTGAAGAGATGGATAAGTATGTGTTTGAAGATGAAGAGGTGTTGCAAAATCTTTGATCTACACCAGCCAAATGAACTCCACGAGTAGATGGTGGGCCCTTTTAGCTTGCCAATAAATGTATTAGACACCCTATGTACCTTGGAAGATCACTCTCAAAAAGATAGATCAAAACAGATAAGTTGGAGTTAGCTCAGAGGTGAAAACTTGCTATTCTTGGTTCATACACCTGTCCAGTGTTTTACATAATTCTCTGAGCACAGCAGCAATTAGCTTAATTCCTCCTGGGGAAATCTACGTAGCTTAAAGAGCTAACTTTCAAGAGTAATCTCATCAAAAATAACAAAGCACACACTGAGAATGAGTTTTAGCAAGTGATGACATCATCCCGATTTTCACGGGCTGCTACAGAAATAGACCAGTGAGCAGAAAAATCACCATAACTCAAAAAGTAGAAATCCAATGATTATGAAACTTTGTATGCTTATACTATACAGTAATTTGAATCCAAAAAACTTTAAATCACTGAATTTGGATAAGTAACCACTGAGAAACACCTCTGACAAGATGAGTTAAAAAGTCGGGTACCTGACAGAGAGGTGAAGATGAACAGACCCTGTTGACTTCAAATGAACATAACTGAAGATTGCAAGATCCAAATGACATGAAAATTTATGAGCATATAGTAGACTTATTGAGCTAAATTTAGCAAGTTAAATCACTGAAAATGATGCACCAAGCTCAGAGAAAACATCTCTGCAAGCTGACTGAGAAAACTGAGAGTAATGGCAGTGAGTAGTACACTTCACAAGAACATGGAAAGATGAACTCAAATAATCATGAAAATGAAAGTATATTGCTTGTACAATACAATGACTTACTGATACATATGTGTGCCTTGTAATCACACCTTGATATGGCATAAAGCTCAGCTCTTGGAGGTCTTCACATAGGTCTCTCTAACCACGACTAAAACTGCCATCTATTTATAGTTGAGTTTGGGAGGCTAACTTCCCTCAATCACTCTCCAATCAATCAATGATGGATTTGATTCTCTACCTACCACAAATCATGAATTCGTGGCTCCTCTTTCCATTCTTGATCATGTGGACTCAACCACTTAAGATTCTCTTACTTTTACATTAAGTAAACTCTTCAAAAGTTACAAGAGGTAGTTCACAAGTGAACTTTACATAGTCTTCATTTTAAGGCTTTTTCTATGACTTTGTGGGACTCAAGTCAATACTTAGGCTTGTCATAGACTTGCTCCAACAGCTCCCCCTCAAGCCAAGTATGCTTGAGGTCTTCAATCTTCCAAGATTACCTGCAAACCAATCATAGCCTTGAATTTGCAAAGCTTTGTACCATCCAATGCTTTGGTTAGAATATCTGCACATTGTTGATGAGTGGACACATATGATATTTGAATCTCTTTGCTTAGAACCTTTTCTCGTACATAGTGATAATGAACTTCAATATGTTTAGTCCTTGCATGAAAAATAGGATTAGCAGCCAAGTGAATAGAACTCATATTATCACCAAAAATAGTTGGAGTTCCAAACTCCAATCCAAGATCTTTGAATAATGTCTTCATCCACATAGCTTCTTGTGTAGCTATGGCAAGACCTCTATATTCAGCTTCAGTAGAAGAGAGAGCAACTGTGGGTTGCTTCTTGGATGACCATGAAATAAGCTTTGAACCTGCAAAGGTAAGATAACCTGAAGTGCTCCTTCTATCTTCCTTGGAGCCAGCCCAATCTGCATCAGAAAATAGCTTCAAACCTAAATTAGATACATAAGGATAATAAAGTCCTTCATTTATGGTTCCTTTGAGATACTTGAGAATCCTTTTGGCAGCATCCATATGTGGTTTCCTTGGTGTGTGCATAAATTGACTTAGCACACTCACACTGTAACATATATCTACTCTTGTCAATGTGGCATAGTTGAGACTACCCACTAGACTTTGATATGATGTGATGTCCTCTATGAGTTCACCTTCATGTGAGCTCAATTTGTGATTGACCTCCATTGGAGTACCTGCAATCTTACAATCTTGCATCTTGAATTTTGCCAACATGTCCTTAATGTACTTCCTTTGAGTGAGAAACAAACCATGATCTTTGTAGACAACTTCCAAACCTAGGAAGTAGGTAAGTGAACCCAAATCACTTATCTTGAACTCTTCTCTCATCTGATCTTTGATCTTCTTCATACCATCTGCATCATTTCCTGTCAATATAATATCATCTACATATACACATAGATAGATGACCTCGGAATTACTCTTTTTAATAAAGAGTGAAGGATCTTCCTTGCTTGGTTGAAACCCTTTGTCCTGCAAGAATGAAACAAGCCTGAAATTCCAAGCTCTTGGAGCTTGCTTGAGACCATACAATGCTTTGTTAAGTTTACACACATAATCAGGATAAACTTGACTCTCAAAACCAGGTGGTTGTGCCATATATACCTCTTCTGTTATCCAACCATTCAAGAATGCATTTTTTACATCTAGTTGAAGTATCTTCCAATTCTTGGAAGAGGCAATACTAAGCAAAACCCTAATAGTAGGCATCTTTGCCACAGGAGAGAAGGTCTCCTCATAATCAATTCCCTGAGTTTGTGCAAAGCCTTTTGCCACAAGCCTTGCCTTATACCTGTTAATTGAACCATCAGAATTTTTCTTGAGTTTATAGACCCATCTCGAGCCTATTACCTTCATGGATGAAGTCTTGGGCACCAAATCCCAAGTGTTGTTTTCCTCAAGTGCTTCAATCTCTTCCTTCATTGCATGCTTCCATTCTGTTTTTGCTTTGGCCTCTTCAAATGATGATGGCTCCTCTTGGTTTATGTCCTGTGCTATGTAGATAGAATGTTTAGTTACTAATGAGGTGTCAAACCCATACCTTTCTGGTTCTTTCTTTTCCCTCATAGATCTTCTTAGGCCATGATGTGATGATTCTGCCTCATGTCCAAGTTCCTGCAATTTTGCTTTACCTTTAGACTTCCATGCTTTGATCTTTTCCATGTGAGATTCTTCATCATCCTCTGAGGTCTCTTGTTCTTCAATCTTTGATTGTTCTCTACCAAGCTTTGGAAAATCTTCTTCAAGATCATATGGTAAATTGATCTTCCTGCATGAATCTTCATACCATGAATTGTTCTCATCAAAAACTACATCTCTGCTTACCAAGAATCCTTTGTTGGTAGGGTTGTATAACCTGTAGCCCTTTTGATTGTTGTCATATCCAATAAATACACACCTTTCTGCCTTTGGATCCATCTTGCCTCTAACCTGTGAAGGAACATGAGCAAAAGCAATACATCCAAAAATTTTACAATGATCTAAGCTTGGTCTTCTTCCATTCCAAGCCTCAATATGGAGTCATCCCATCAAGGGATTTTGAAGGCAACCTGTTAATCAAGTAAGTGGCTGTAGATACAGCCTCAGCCCATAAGTAATTAGGTAAATGCTTTTCATTTAACATAGACCTTGCAGCTTCAACAATTGTCCTATTCCTCCTTTCTGCCACTCCATTTTGCTCAGGAGTGTACCTTGTAGTTACCTCTCTTTTGATTCCTCTTTCTTGAAGAAAAGAATCAAACTCATGGGAGAAATATTCTCCCCCTCCATCTGACCTTAGCCTTTTTAGTGATTTACTTGTTTGATTCTCGACAAGAGCCAAATATCTTTTGAAACATGAAAAAAATTCATCTTTGTGTTTCATAAAGAATAGGATAGTCCATCTGCTGCAATCATCAATAAAGGAAACATAATACCTTGATCCAGATATTGAAGCTTCCTTGCTAGGTCCCCATACATCTGTATGAACCAACTCCAAGAGATCTCCATGCATATAACCTTTCTTCATGAATGGTAACCTGTGAGACTTTCCAAATTGACATGCACTACACTTATAAATCATATGTTGTTTTGACAAATTAGGAAGTCCAAGTACACTTTGGTCCCTGCAGATTTGCTTTAATGACCTTTCACCAATATGTGCTAAACTTTTGTGCCATACTTCCAATTTTGTGAGTGTCTGACTACCATAATTAAAGAGAGCAATGTTTCTAGTGTCCTGTAATTCAAATGTGAACAATCTACCTGTCTTTTCACCTTTTGCAATTTTTCTGAATCCTTGACTTGGATCTTCAACAAATGCTCCTGCTTTTGTGAACCTGACTTGCAACCCTTTCTCTACTATCTGCCCAACACTTATCAAATTCTTTGTAATGGTAGGGACATAGAGTACCTTACTGAGTAGGTTGATGTTTCCATCAGGTGCTTTGACATTGCCTATTTTCTCCACAAGATGTTTTGTATCATCTCCTGTTTGTACCTCATGCTTATTCCTTGGATCTTCTAAATCTGATAGGAGTGCCACATTTCCTGCCACATGATTTGAACAACCTGAAACTATGTAGAAAACATGCTCATCAGATTTACCTTGTGGCATAGCCATGTTCATGATCAATAATGAATCCTCTTTGTTTGAGTCTTCTGTGTAGTTATTGTAGTCTCTCCTTCCTTTGTAGCCTCCTTGATAGTTTGAATGATTGTAGTTGTTGTAGTTGCCATGGTAGTTGTTGAACCTTCCTCTTGAGTATCCATAACTTCCTCTATTGTATCCTCTGCCTCTTTGATTCCTGGAATTCCTAAAGCAATTTTCAGTTGTATGATTAGTTAATCCACAAATAGAACATGAGTTGGAGTCTTGGGATCTCCCCCTGCCTTGTCTACCTCCTCTTCCTCTACCTCTGCCATGTCTTCCTCTACCTGCATAGTTAGCTTGATATGTACCTGCTTCATCATCCACTTTCTTTGCCTTTCCTTTGTTATCTTTAGACTTGCTTTTATCCGTGTATAAAGCTGAAGATTGATTACCTTTAGAGCTTTCTCCATTTTTGATAAGCTTTGCCTCTTGAGTAAGTAGTTGTCCAATGAGTGTGTTGAAATCAGGTACATGCATGTCCATGTACAAATCCATAGCTGTGGTGAATGCTTCCCACTTGTCATCTGCCTTCAAGCCATTGATGACCTGCCTTACAATTTGCTCTTCATCTATTACCTCTCCAATGCTTCCCAACTGATCCGCTATGTTCTTGAGCTTTGTGACAAAATCAGTCACATTTTGTTTGGGAGCCTTCTTGAGAGTTGTGAACTCCAGCCATAGTTGATGCTTCCTAGCTTTGGTACTTGAAGAAAAGAAAGCTTCAAGTGCATCCCACACTTCTTGAGATGTCTTACAACTTCTAATGTGAGGCAACAAAAAATCTGAGATAGAGTTGAGGAGATAAGACCTTGCAAGTGCATCCTTGGAGCACCATGTGCTCAATCTTTCTTGTTCTTCTTGTGTTGGTTGACTTTTGTTCCTGAAACTTGGCATAACTTCATCTCCAGCCACATAACCATATAAACTTCTACCTTGGAGATAGGCTTCCATTCTTAATGACCAAGCTGAGTAGTTACCTCTGTCTAATTTGTCAATTGATGAAGGAAATCCATCTGCCATGTTGTCCAACCTTGCTCTGATACCACTGTGAAGAGATGGATAAGTATGTGTTTGAAGATGAAGAGGTGTTGCAAAATCTTTGATCTACACCAGCCAAATGAACTCCAGGAGTAGATGGTGGGCCCTTTTAGCTTGCCAATGGATGTATTAGACACCCTATGTACCTTGGAAGATCACTCTCAAAAAGATAGATCAAAATAGATAAGTTGGAGTTAGCTCAAAGGTGAAAACTTGCTATCCTTGGTTCATACACCTGTCCAGTGTTTTACATAATTCTCTGAGCACAGCAGCAGTTAGCTTAATTCCACTTGGGGAAATCTAGGTAGCTTAAAGAGCTAACTTTCAAGAGTAATCACATCAAAAATAACAAAGCACACACTGAGAATGAGTTTTAGCAAGTGATGACATCATCCCGATTTTCACGGGCTGCTACAGAAATAGACCAGTGAGCAGAAAAATCACCATAACTCAAAAAGTAGAAATCCAATGATTATGAAAATTTGGATGCTTATACTAGACAGTAAGCTGAATCCAAAAAACTTTAAATCAGTGAATTTGGATAAGTAACCACTGAGAAACACCTTTGACAAGATGAGTAAAAAAGTCGGGTACCTGAGAGAGAGGTGAAGATGAACAGACCCTGTTGACTTCAAATGAACATAACTGAAGATTGCAAGATCCAAATGACATGAAAATTTATGAGCATATAGTAGACTTATAGAGCTAACTGTACCAAGTTAAATCACTGAAAATGATGCACCAAGCTCAGAGAAAACATCTCTGCAAGCTGACTAAGAAAACTGAGAGTAATGGCAGTGAGTAGTACACTTCACAAGAACATGGAAAGATGAACTCAAATAATCATGAAAATGAAAGTATATTGCTTGTACAATACAATGACTTACTGATACATATGTGTGCCTTGTAATCACACCTTGATATGGCATAAAGCTCAGCTCTTGGAGGTCTTCACATAGGTCTCTCTAACCACGACTAAAACTGCAATCTATTTATAGTTGAGTTTGGGAGGCTAACTTCCCTCAATCACTCTCCAATCAATCAATGATTGATTTGATTCTCTACCTACCACAAATCACGAATTCGTGGCTCCTCTTTCCATTCTTGATCATGTGGACTCAACCACTTAAGATTCTCTTACTTTTACATTAAGTAAACTCTTCAAAAGTTACAAGAGGTAGTTCACAAGTGAACTTTACATAGTCTTCATTTTAAGGCTTTTTCTATGACTTTGTGGGACTCAAGCCAATACTTAGGCTTGTCATAGACTTGCTCCAACAATGTCCTCATATCAGATCCATTGTTTTCTTTCGTGATTCCAAAGGTGATTCCACATACGAAACTCTTTATTCCATAATTTTTATTTTATCGTTGAAGATCAGCAAAATTGACTTCCTTGATTCATATGGTGGCTACAACAATTATCAATATACCAAACATTTTCTAGGTTCTATGTTTTATCACTTGCATGCATCATTGCTAGTAGGCTTCCACAATCAAAATTTAAAGTAGCATTAACATAATTAGCTTGTCCTCCATACTTTGATCCATTCTTTTAGTTTTCCTCTTGATAATCTATTTATAGCGTTAGAAAGTTCGCATTTTACTTTTTTTTTCTCTTTATTATAGATTTCCCATCTACTCTTTCTTGTTTCCTAACTTTTTGTTTAAGCGTGCATTGATCTTTCCATATAGTAATGTTCCAGTCAACTGTTACATTGATGGTTCACTATTTGGTTAGTTAGCTAAGTGTAACGAGATCAAATCCCTTTCAACGAAAAGCAAAATCCATCTCTACTTTCCTTTCACTTGAAACGTTTTTCTTTTTTGGTCGCTTGCATCTTCTGATTCTATTTTTTTTTATAAGAGTGCTTTACATTTAAATTATAAACAAGGAAAGGATGAAAGAGAGTTGGATAAAGTTACTAAGAAGGCTTATAACCTTTTTGAATTACAGCATACAAAGAAAGTTAGAGAAAGCTACAAAGACGACTTATAGCTTTTGTTGCCTACGTGAAGGATCCACTTGTTTTTAAGCTTGTTGTTTTTTACGATGTGTTAGAGTTTGAGGTCTGTGGAAGTACGTGAACAATACAAGGAAAAAAAAGAAGTTTGGAGCACAACACAGAATACTGAATATATCAACAAGGGAATAGACAAGGATAAGTAATCGGCTAGAGTTATAGGCATATTACAAGCTGGGGGAAAACACTCTTAAAGAGGGAAAGAAGTGCCGAACGCTCCTCGTGTGTTCAAACACATCACTATCGAAATATGTCAACAAACCCCCTTTAGGGGTGAGGTAGTGTTGTCGAGATTTTCTCTGGCTTCTAACTTGTGAAGGCCTACAAGAAACACACTTGGTGAAGGTAGCCGAAATTCCCTATGAATATCAAGATACATCAAGGATGTCAAAAGGGGTTCACATGCAAAGATTGAAAGAAATCAAGCAAATCTAGGGTAGCGGTAATACATGGTCAAAGTTTGGAAATTAGGAAAAAAAGTCATTGTCGCCAAATCACATGAAAACTCATATACTTGTAAAGCCTATCCAAGATAGTACATAGTCTGAATTTACACCTCTATATGGATTTTCTAGCACATTGATATGCCATGTGTTTTTTATAAAAATATAATTTTTCCACTTAGACCCTACAAAATCTTGTATAGGAGTTTATGTTAGCTATATGGTATGGTATGTATAGAGATTTCATATGAGGATACATATTTGTATGAATCTTCAAGAAAATCCAAGCTTTCTACATACCTTAATGCCATCTTGCAAACTTTCGAATGTAGTCAAACTAGTATAGGTGATATTAGATGGGTATTTTTTCTGCATATTCCTAAAGAACAAACTTGAACCCATAGCCATACAAAGTTTTATCTTCATCAAGGCATATTTGGCGGGTCAAAGAGCACAAAGTATGGTTTTCAAGGTCACCACAATTTTGTGAATTTAGTGGATTGAATGCTTGAAGGGATCGCCACATGGCAAAAGTTGATTTAACCATGTTGAAACATGAAAATGAGCTCACATTCAAGGGTGGAGATGCTCCAAAGCTTAAAAAGCAAACAAAGAGGAACATTTTTTCATTTAAATACACCCACAACCTCGCCTTGAGGGAATAGAACGTTGGAATGGGTAGTAAGAGAAAAGTTGGGATTGGCATACACGTTCGAGTGTGTAAAACATATGTGGTTATTGATCATACAAAGAATATTCTTTCAATGAGGACGACGTAAAATATCATATATACAATTTCTTTCTTCTTTTGTCAAAGACGAGAACTAACTCTCCTTTAGTTATTTATTAATCGTTTCTCTTTCTTCCCGTTTTTCAACATACTAGTATTTCTTGCTTTCTAGCTGGTGGCTGTTTGGGTGTGCATTGATCTTGCTGCATGGTTGGTCACGATTTGACTTGTTAATTAACTTTAAGTGGAAAGAAACCAACCTCTTTGAACTGCAACCTCGAGAAGGAGGTTAACGAGCACAAGTAAGTTATCATATCATTATTCTTTCGATGAGGACAACGAAAAGTATCATATATACAATTTCTTTCTTCTTCTGTGAAAGACGAGAACTAACTCTCTTTTAATTGTTTATTAAATCGTTTCTCTTTCTTCCCGTTTTTCCACATACTAGTATTTCTTGCTTTGATCTTTCCAACAAAAAGCGTTCAATTCATTGTCTTGCTGCATGGTTGGTCACGATTTGACTCGTTAATTATACTTCAAATATGGAATGCTAAAGTTGTAGTCGTTTATCATGTCGTACCTCAGAAAGATATATCCTAAGTTCTATTGTGAAACCATATATCCTAAGTTGTATATCGTGCAAAAGGCTCTTTATATCCTCATGCGCATATAAAAGGTAGTGAAGCTTCTATCCAGATTGAATGCATTGTCTCTTGGAAAATACTGCCGTTGAGAAATATTAATCCAATAATCAACGAGGGAATATGCATACTTTTTCAGCAACGTAAGTGTAATTTTGCACATGATCTAAGCATTATATATATATATATATATATCACTAGCAAATAATCTGTATAACTCATTTCCCGTGTAAGTTACATGAATTGCCGTGAATGAACCCTTCTTGATGACTCTAGTTTTTGGTTTGTGAATTCGAGCTCTCACCACCATTTCATCATTTCATTTCTATGTGGAGAGGTTTCATCTATTTCTTCTAATATATTATTTTTTTCTTATGCGTTTTTTAGAATTCTATCACGAGGTGTTGAGTTTTATTTTTGGAAATCTTTCTTTCCATTGGGGAGCTGCTCCTCAAATCCACTTCAAAATTTTACTCCTTTGATCAGTAAACTTTTAGATTGATTGAGATTGATCCAGTTTATATCTTCTTACATCTTTCTACATATCACATACCGACAAATCTCTATCTTTCTTTAAGAGGAAATTTGGCCGAAGCCTAGTCTTCCTTCCATGAATCAATAGAATGAACATCTATACAACTGCACGGGCATAGTGCACATGGGACACCATATATACCACAAAGTTGGCGTAGGATGATCTGAAGGTGGTACAATGGTTATGATCCAAAGGCGGTAGGAATTCTAGGTTTGAGAGTTAACCAGACAGTGATAGCTACAATTGATTATAAAATAGGTAGAGATAGGGGATGCAATAGGATCATGTAATTAAAGTTCCATTTGATACTCGGTCAATTCAAAAACCACTTCTTGTTTACCGAGATATGAAGCTCCAAGTTCTTCTTGAAACTAGGAATGTTCTCCAAGTTTTTGCCATTGTTCCATCATACACCTCCGAGAGGGATCTTGAAGAAGGAGGCAAGACTTTGCATTTTCCCAAGCAATGATTCTATTTTGTAATAGGCACTTGTCTTCATTGTCTACTCTCCTATCTCCAATGTCCTTAGATCTGATCCATTGTCTTCTTTCATGATTCCAAAGGTGCTTCCACATAGGAAACGTTTTATTCCATAATTTCTTTGATCTTTGCAGGTCATTGATCTTTGGAAACGTTTTCTCCAATACTGTTAGCCCACTTTTAGTTTTCATAAATCTTAAAGAAGGGTCTTATCTTGCTCCGAATCTTCGATAATATCCAAACCAAGTTGGGTCCTTAGGGAATAACCGGAAAGGGGAACAACAATAGAGTTAATAAACATTAACCCTTCCAACGAGTAAATCTCAATTAAATTTTGTTTCTAAAAATCAATTTGGCCTAGGAGGTATCAATATTCCTCTAATCTTTAATCAGCCATCTGGATGCTAACTTCTTGGCTAATGTATACCCAAGGTTGGGATCCTCCAGCAAATTAAACGTTTTGGCCTAATAATAATTGGGTATAGTTATTCTCGTCATCATTGAACTTGCTACTTTGTGAGGTATATGTTCTTCATCTCTATTGGATCATATTTTGGGGTGGGCAACTGCAAATGAACTATCTCTTGATCCCTTGGAGCCATAGACTATATCTTGATCCCTTGGAGCCATAGATAATCAGAGAAGGCATTGGAAAAATCCCCTCCCATCCATTTGGCCTTAAGACATTCACATATATTTCTTATATCCTTTTTGGATATAGCGTGACCTTTTGGAACAATTAAACACATCAAACTTATCTTTTATGAAGTAGACGGATGTCATTCTTGTACTATCACATATGAATTTCACAAAATACTTACTTCCTCGCAAATACACCACGTTAGTTGGAACTGAAGCATCTGTGTCCATCACATCGAACGGATGACTATGCATGTAAGTATTCCTCTCGAAATGTAGCCTAGATCTCTTGCCTAGTTTACCAGCCTCACATAAATGCTTCATGTTTTAAGACTGAAAGTTAGGAAGCCCTTCCTAAATTCCCTTTTTGTGCATAAATTTCATTCTTTGAATATAAACGGGACCTATTCTTTAGTGTTAGAGGGCCATCACTATATTCTATATGGATCTACATTGAGAAATTGAAGCAAACGCTTGATTAATGTTTACCGCCAATGTGAAGTTGAATCTCCTCTCATTGAACTTCACTTAGCAACCTCTTTTAGCCATATCCTCAAGTGAGCCAAGGTTCTTGGGTATGACTATCAAATACAATACACTTTGAGGCTACCACTCCTCTAAGTAATTTCCAATTAGAATACATCTGAAATGAATGTAGTCTAATGAGGGATATCATGCCCTACCCCATCATTGCCTTTTGATGTGGATTCATTGTTATGCGAAAACCACTACTTTTGTAGATCATACGGTGGCTTATCAAGATTTTCCAAACATTCTTCCTTGTAGATTTTATTGAGGAATTCACTCCTAATCACATTTGAAAGGGTGCAAGAGCATTCGAATCGTTCACAAGGAATTTCTCTCTTATATTCGGATTGGCTAACCAACAACAAGAGTTTGTTGATACCCTAGCATGTCAAAGTGATCCTAGGACAAGAAAATAACACGTGACGTAAGAATTCGTTGTTGCTGCAACATATCTTGCACCCTTTCAAATGTAGGTGTCATAAAATCCTCAAGTTGATGTCCCATCAATGAAGTTCCAATATAGGCACGAGCTTTTGTTTAAAGAGCGACAAAAGTGTAGACTTCTTTTGGTTCTAAAACGTTTTTCTATTTTTTTGCCATTGTGCCACTTTAGAGTGTTGATGCATGGGGGATCCCAAGAAAGCCTAATGTAGGTCATCGATTCATCCCAATTATTGATCTTAGTCTTTAATAGGCACCTATCTTTAAAGTCAAGTTTGCAATTCAGGTCACTTTCTTTAAATCTGATGAAGTGTCTTCTATCATGGCTGAGAGATGATGATACATGTTAAATACCTTGTACCAAAGTCTCTTGGACCTTTGAAGTTTTTTGTTCTCCACTATCGTGATAACTTAACCAAATAGAACCCACTCGTGAAACGACAACAATCCACTTCCAATCATCATTGATGAAACAAAAGGGTTCTGCCTTGTTCCACTATTTCCATAGAGAATGCCTTAGATTCAAGCCTCTAAGGATAACATGGTATGGTGAGAATAGAAGTGTCATAAGATCGAATTCTTTGCATCTCAGATTCTTGCAAGTGAAAGGGCATTGCTCTTTTTCAAAGATGAGCTTGGCCCAAGAGGCACTTCCATTACACCATGCTTTGACCATCCAATTGACCATAAGCTTCTTCGCCAAGGTGAACCTATCTAGAATGTATAGGCCACCCAAATCCTTCAAGCATGTGAAAATGTTATATCTAGTCCTTCACACCCTCCTCCTATTTGGATCATTTGCATATAAGAAATTCTTAGAAATCCTTTCCACCTTTTGCATTTTCTTATCATTCCAGCCACATTAAGGTTGAATCCCTTGTAATGTGGAAGCTTAATGTCAATCTTCTAAGAACCCAATCGCATCACTAGTCCAAAGAAATTAAGAAACCCATTTCATTTTCTTTATTGAAAACCAACCGTAATTATATTCAAAAAAGAGAGACTATAAAAAAAGGAGCTACAGAAAAGACGAATGGACCTATTTGCCTTTGCAAGGGAAAACTATAGAAGAACTAAGAATCTTAGTAATGGTTTGATCACCTTCATGCATGATCCATCTACATTTGAGCTTGTTGTTCTCTATAATAAAGACTCTATGGTGCTTCAAAGGAAGGCGGAGAGAGCTTTGAGTGTTTCTCATTCTTCAAGCTAGAAAGTCCAAAGAGGACTTAATAAACCATTTTTGACGTAGGGTATTAGATTTTTCAAAGAAACGCTCTCTCCAAATCTTCCAGATGACCTCATGATCCTTTTCGAAAGGGCTAAGGAGCAACCAACCACGTCCCTCTTCACCACTTGGTTCCACACGATAGATGGATCAAATTTAAGATGCTCTTTGAACCTCCTTTAAAGAGTGGCCTCTTGATGGTATCTTTTACACAAAGTCATAACTATGTAGATTTAGTAGCTTTCACATTGGACGAGATCCCCTAATGGAGAATTTTCCATATGAGGTATGAATTTATGCATTCCAATACAAGGTTCCAAGGATCATTCAATTTGAGATTCAATCAAATCCAAGAAAAATTTTAGCACAACTTCCTGTTTAGATCTTTAAAGAGTTCTACTAGTTGCAGCTTGGTTCTCAGGGCTTCCTTCCTTTATATTCTCATTGAGGGGATGGCAGAAGGTAGTCAAAGTCGTATTTGATTACTTGGTCAATTCATACCCGAGTTCCTTTCTAGGGAGATATGAAGCTCCAAATTCTTTTTGAAACTAGGAATGTTTTCCAGGTTGTTCATATTGTTCCATCTTATACCTTCTATCCCAAGCAATGATTCCATGTTGTGCTAGGTACTTGTCTTCATTGTCCACTTTCTTAGCTTAGGTAATGTCCTCACATCTGATCCATTTCCTTCTTTCATGATTCTAAGGTGATTCTCACATGCAAAACTCTTCATTCCATAATTTCTTCGACCTTTGGAGATCTAGAAAATTGACTTGCTTCGTTCCTTTGGTCAATAACTAGATTGAATCATTTTCTCTTATATTGATAGCCCACTTATAGTTTTCACTAATCTTAAAGAAGGGTTTTATGTGAAATCTTCTACAATGACCAAACCAAGTCAGGTCCTTGGGGAGTAATCAAAAAAAGAACGACCAATAGAGTGAGCAAACCTTGACCCTGTTAGTATATGATCAATGTCTACCCCTCATGATTGTATGCACATTTTGTAAGCCCTCATTATGAAGAGAAGCCAAGCGTGCATTATCGAATTGATGGGAATCCCAACTTGCATGTTCGATGAAGGTCATATTGGACCCATGTAAGGTATTGTAAGGAAAGGGAGTTACCAAGGTCCCCAATTGTGGGGTCCGAGGCAACGAGGAGCAGCCTTGGCTGGGGGATCCAAGGGGGCCAAGGGGCCCCCTGGCTGGGTGGTCCTAGGGGGCTAGTGGGCCCCCTGGTGGGGTCTAGGGGCAACACCCCCGATGCGATGGTAAAGGTAATATTCCCTATAAGAGTCAAAAATCATTTATATTTCTTAGGTCAGTTCAACCGGCCTAAGCGGTGTATGGCATTTACGCGGGCGATGGCCGCCCATGCTCTACTCTCCCATGTATAGCTGTCCCTAGAAGGCCACCCATGATCCTTTATATACATGACTTGTGCACTACCTGAGACATCGAACTAAGCCACCATACCTCTATCTTGTATCTCCCTATCTAGAGTTGTCTAGATCACCATTTAAGCTCTACCTTGAGAGCGCACGGGTGGACAAAGCCATTATCATAGTACTTGCTGTTAGTAGAAAATTGTTGCGATTCTCCTATATCTCTTATCTTCTCTGCTATTGCTCCTGGATTATATTGCGTAACTATTGTCTTACATAGTATCAGAGCCGTAAGGTTTGAATAGCTTGAGAAGTATCACTATTTTAGCCTACTAGCAGACTAGAATATCAATAGATTATTCGAGTGATTACATGATGGCTTCATCATCAAATGCTAGTCTTGGTGCTTCAGCTAATGTTAATGGTGCATCTATTTGAATTCGCCCACCTGCATTCAGTGAAGGGAAGCTGGATGGAACCAAGTATATACTCTAGAAGTTCAAAATTTCTACAATTTTGGACTCCTATGAATTACTTGACACTGTCACGGGACCAATGGGATTGGATCTAGAGCCTATACCAGTTGAAGATCTAGCAAATTCAAGATTGATGATTCACCCAAATCCAGATCTTCTACGACCTTGGAAGCGGTGGAATGTTGATGCATTATGTGCAGTTGTTACTAGAGTAAGTGATTCTGTGTGTTGTCAGTCGAGATGTGGTCTTTGATAAACGACCACACTTAGTAGAAGATAAAGGTAAATCTACTATCTCATCCAATGGAGAAATATATCACCTTGTGCCTATCAAAAGACAGGTTAAAGTTGAGGAGGAGGAGACATCTGATGGAGAAATTTCCTCAATAAAAAGCCAACCAGTTGTAGCTACACAGCATAAGCCACTACCGAAGTGGGCACAATAGCTCTTTGATGATCATAATCCACATGTAGATGTACCAGAATCATCCTCGGATGGATTACGGAGATCAAAGAGAATAGAGGAGCAAAGAAGAGCCTCAGAACACATTGTTAACATGGCTCTAATGGTAGATAGCATAGACTCGATAAAGGAACCTACGTTTCCAAAGAAGAAGGTAATAGGTACTAAATGGATTTGGAAAGCTAAGTATAAAGCAGATGAAACATTAGAAAAGTATAAGGAAAGATTAGTTGCACAGGGTTTTTCAGAGATCAAAGGATTTGACGTTCAAGAGACTTTTGCACCAACATCACGCATGACAACTATTCGGACGGTACTTGCAATAGCTGCACAAAAGGCTTGGCCTATTTTCTAGATGGATGTCAAATCTGCATTTTTGAATGGTCACCTCAAGGAGGAGGTATATGAATCTCAACCACCAGGTTTTGAGGTGCCCAATTCAGAAAATAAAGTTTGCAGGTTGAAGAAAGCTTTCTATGGACTTAAGCAAGCCCCACGGCTTGGTACCAACGAATAGATATTTTTTTCAAAAATATGGGTATGAAAGAAGTACTTCTGATTCTAACTTGTATGTAACAAAAAGGGATAGAAAGCTAGTTGTTGTCATTGTATATGTAAATGATTTGATCATTACAGGAGATCATGAAGAACTCATCAATCAAACTCGGATCAGCTTGGAAAATGATTTTGAACTGACAAACTTAGGTCTAATCCATTTTTGTCTTGGAATTGAAGTATGGAAAAGGAAGGATGGCATTTTCATCTCACAACAAAAATATGCCAAAGAAATTCTCAAGGCATTTGGAATGATGGACTACAAATCAACTAGCACACGTATTGAAATGAAAACATCAACTTAAAAACTATTTTCTTTGATAGATAGCTATCTCCTTCCATTGATCCTTGAGAAGAGCCATTCTCCATCCTCATGAGCTTCAATCCCCTTGCTTCATGCTCTACATATGAAGTGGAAAGGACACGTCCTTTGGACTTGATACAAAAAGAATCTTCCTTGGTTGCCTCCCTTAGAAGATCAAAGAAAAATTTGAAGAGAATAATCCTTCTTGGATTCGATGGGATGAATAAAAGGCACAAATATTCTCTCTAAACAAAGATCTTAAGCTAGAAAAAAAATTGTCCCATTTATTTGTACCACACTAATGCATGCATGGGTCTCTATGAGGAGATCATGAGTTCAATCGAGAAACTTCTCATCTCCCAAAGACCACTCATAGATGTTAGATACACCTCCTTCTATTTTGAATGCCAATGTGGCCCATGTTGTAAAAGAATATCCATTTTGCTTTTCGCTCCTCGAAGCACTACGCATAATCACAAAGGTCAATGAAATCAATTAAAATGTACACTAGTGTGCTATCAACTTGATTGCACTCTTTCTCTCATCTAGCATGTGATCTGCAATTTGTTCCCACCAACTCTTTGTTGAAGAAAGGTTCAAGCAAATCCTGAGGCTCCAATAGAGGCATGAACTATTCCAAGATCATCACTCTACAGATGCTTCATATGTAGAGATGCGCCTAAATCTAGATGATGCATATTTAAAAGAGGAGACAAGCCATTGAACTTTAAAGTAAATTGTTCTTTGAGTTCCAAGAGAAACATGGAAACTTTAAATGATCTCTTCCTCTTAGTTGAGTTAGACAGTTACTTTGTGCTTTCATCTAAGAGATTGACAATTTCAATACAAAAACTAGACAAGTGATCTTTAGGAAATGAAATAATTCTTGAAGACAAGAACATACATGAAATAGTCTAGTATTCTATTTCATGAATCATGACATTTGCATATCATATTCAAGGTCACCTTCTCTTTGTGAATGCAACAATTTCCAAGAAATGGATCTCCATTGACACGTAACTTCTCCCAAAACAAGAAATAAGTTCATAAATATATTAGGAAAAGTAGTTGATAAATCCCATTTGAAAGATATTCTAAAGATAGAAGTTATCATATGATGGAATCTTCAAGTTATTTTAAAGTATATTTTTCTATAAGGAGGATAGAATCATTAAGCCTAACTGATGGTTAGGAACAAAAAACTAAACATCTTCAAGATATAGATTTCAAACGAACATGTTGTTAAAAAACTATCTTTTTGGCATGCTATAGTTTAGAAAATATGGGATAACTAAACATGGTTGTAAACCACAAAGATAAAGCATGCCCAAATTCCACTTATCCAAAGGAAAGTGTGAAAAGAGTTAGTTCTTCCAAGTATGCAGCACACAACCATAATGATGGTAATTAATTATGTGAAAGGTGAAACATAATGTTTGCCTATCCTTAAAGGGATTTCATAAATGTGAAATCCAAAAGCTTGAGAGGGTGCTTGGGCTTTCGTAGTAGAGAGATTCATGTGAATTCCCTAAGTAGCTACTTAGAGCTTAAATAAGAAAAGAATATAAAGACAAGAAGTGGAAAACTCTTGTTGCTACAAATTGGTTAACTATAGCCAATAGGACTTGAATTTGACAAATTTAAGAATTTGGAATGATAAATGGATTTCGTTTTAAAACCCTGAAAAGAAGGGATGGATGTTCCATCTAGAGCTTTTCAATTTTTCAAGGTAAAGCACAAGATTGTGAAATGATGATGTTGAGACAATACTCTATAAAGATATGTTTGGACTTTAAGATACATATCAGTCACACATAGATGTGAATTTAAAATAGAGTGATATGGGACACCTTATTTTATACTCAAATTGATGTGGAGCAGATGGTATGGGACATCAAACCATGGAATGATAAGTATTTCTTATTCCTACAATAAATCTTGAAGTATGATTGGATCCTAAAAAATTAAAACTCTAAAGGAATAGTTTAAATTTAAGAAGAATAAAAGAATGATCTTACAAGAGACTTCCCCATAAAGTTTTTTACAAAAAACTTTAACATCAAGTAAGTAAGAATATCACAAAGTAATGAACTTAAAGGACCTTCATTTATAATTCAAATATGAAAAAACATGTTCTTATTTGAATTATGGAACACTTCAACATAATGTTTTCTTTATTCAATGATATTTGATAAACTTCTAAACAAATAAGACTTTGAAATGATCCTCTCAACTATGATTGGATATACTAAGTGTGACACGAGATGGTGTTTTGAATATTTTGGGCAGGGATCCGACCTTAGACATGAAACATGTTCTTCCAAATTAGAACATGGATTTAGGGGTATGCCTAAAATTAATGTTTATTTTTGAGAATGAAAATTTTTCTCAAGTGGGATGAATTTGAGGGTTTGTGCATTTTGGAGAGATCTAAAATCGAACACCATTTCATCACTCGTATGTATGGCCAAAGATCTTGAGACTAAATGAGAATAAGCAACCAAGGGGGGAACAATTTAATAGATTGATAAGTAGGAGATGGTGGAACCACACCCTTGATAGATAGAGGATGGTTGAACTCCACCCTAAGAGGTAAGATTAGGACTGAATCCACAACCATGGCTTTTGAGGCAAGTTGAATTCAAATCTAAGTCATTGATATTGAACTCCTCCTTCATTTGATTCTTCATTCTTATATTATGTTTAACATCATTAGATGTAAGTATAATCTCATCCACATAAACATAATTTATTATATGACTTCTCCATGTGATCTCTTGATGAAATAGGGAAGAATCTAATTTTCTTACCACAAAACCTTTATCCTGCAAATAGTCTGCAAGTCTATGATTCCTGAAACTTTGAGCTTGCTTTAGCCTGTACAAGGATCTTTTGAATTTGAATGTATTTTCAAGATAATTTGAGTCTTGAAATATAAGGTTGATTCTTTTCATACCTCTTGAGAGATCCATCCATTGAGAAATGCATTATTCACATCCATCTGATATATCTTCTAATTCTTTGTAGCTACAATATTCTTGATTATTCTAATTATAGCATTTTTTCCATAGGAGAGAAGTGTTGGGTGTGTGTAGAAGTGCGAGAGACACACAAGAAGCACACACAAGGAGCACGAATGCAACAAAACACACGGAGAAGATGATGGCTACAATAGCTCTCTCTATTGACAATGAATTGAACTAAAGTAAGAGCTGAATAATATCCCTAAGTACAAAGTACCACCACATATGAGAGTATCAAGTATGTGGTAACATGGGAAAAAAACTCTAGCCAGCACTAGAGTGAAAAGTGCCCATGTATAGGGAAAAGGTTCAAATCAAAGCTACTCAACGAACACATAAGTGTAACAAACCCCCGTGGGAGAAAATGATGCGAACACATACAGGGAGTGACAGATCAGCCCCCACAAGATAATAAGCCTAAAGCTTTGTGAAAAGCTTCAAACTTTTCTCGTGGAAGAGCTTTGGTGAATATGTCTGCCACATTATCATGTGTAGGCACATATACCAAATCAATATCTCCTGCATGAAGGGGCTCTCTCACATAGTGATAATGCACCTCAACATGTTTGATACGTGCATGAAACACTGGGTTTCCTGCAATAGCAGGAGCACTCTGACTATCAGTGAGAATATGCATAGCAACATCAATCTCCATGCAAAGTTCCATCAATTGGTGTCTCAGCCATATACACTCCACTGTTGGGTGTGTTGTGGGATTTGAACTCAAGACCTACTAGCTAGGAGTATGATTGGCTAACCACTTGCCCCAAAAACCATGGTTGAGGATTACTTCCTAATCCTCCCTCGTAGGGTGTGGTTCAACCATCTCATGCCAGACATATCTTGAGTCTAACACTCTCTTCCCCTTCTAGAGATCATTGTCCTCAATGATCAATCCTTCTTCTCCTCTTGGATTGACGTCCTCACCCTCGGACACTCTCTTGAACCATCTTGTCCTCAACCTTTGTCTCTTGAGCCTTGGCTTTCCATTTCTTGGCCACTTTTCCTACAAACTTGCCAGTTATATCTTGCCATCTCTTGCCATCTCCTGCCAGTCATATCTTGAGTCTAACACTCTCTTCCCCTTCTAGATATCATTGTCCTCAATGATCAATCCTATGGAGGATTAGGAAGTAATCCTCAACCATGGCTTTTGGGGAAAGTGGTTTGCCCATCATACTCCTAGCTGGTAGGTCTTGAGTTCAAACACTCTCTTCTCCTTCTAGAAATCATTGTACTCAATGATCAATCCTTGGTCTCCCCTTGGATTGATGTCCTCACCCTCGCACACTCTCTTGAACCATCTTGTCCTCAACCTTGGTCTCTTGAGCCTTGCCTTTCCGCTTCTTGGCCACTTTGCCTACAGACTTGCCTTGCTCTCAAGCTTGGTGTCTCGAGCCTTGCCTTTCCGCTTCTTGGACACTTGCCTACGGACTTGCCTTGCTCTCAACCTTGGTATCTTGAACCTTGCCTTTCTGCTTCATGGAAACTAGCCTACGGACTTGCCTTGCTCTCAAGCTCGGTCTCTTGAACATGGTTCTCACCTCTGCTAGGTATCTTGGATCCCCAATCTAGTGTGTCCATTGGAATTCTCATTCCAGGAGCTTTCCAATGGTATATTACATGTCTAAATCCGACCTATAGATTGGGGAATAGACTCTAATCTATGTTGAAGTCACCTTTGAAATGGACGTGCGGGCCTTCCTTCAACTTCGCCCAAGCCTACTTCCTATGCTCTGATACCAATTCTGGGATTTGAACTCAAGACCTACCACCTACGAGTATGATGGGCTAACCACTTGCCCCAAAAGCCATGATTGAGGATTACTTCCTAGTCCTCCCTCTTAGAGTGTGGTTTAACCATCTAGTGCCAGTCATATCTTCAGTCTAACATGTGTGTAGAAGTGCGAGAGACACACGAGAAGCACACACAAAGAGCACAAACATAGCAAAACACACGAAGCAGATGCACAAGGAGCACAAATGCAGCAAAACACACGGAGAAGATGATGGTTTCAAGAATAGCTCTCTCTATTGAAAATGAACTGAACTGAAGTAAGAGCTGAATAATATCCCTAAGTACAAAGTACCACCACATATGAGAGTATCAAGTATGTGGTAACATGGGAAAAAACCTCTAGCCAGCAGTAGAGTAAAGAGTGCCTATGTATAGGGAAAAGGTTCACATCAAAGCTACTCAAGGAACACATAAGTGTAACAAACCCCCTTGGAGCAAATGATGTGAACACATACAGGGAGTGATAGATCAGCCCCCACAAGGTAATAAGCCTAAAGCTTTGCGAAAAGCTTCAAACTTTTCCTATGGAAGACCTTTGATGACTATGTCTGCCACATTATCGTGTGTAGGCACATATACCAAGTCAATATCTCCTACATGAAGGCACTCTCTCACATAGTGATAATGCACCTCAATATGTTTGGTCCATGCATGAAACACAAGGTTTCCTGCAACAACCAAAGCACTCTGGCTATCAGTGAGAATATGCGTAACAGCATCAATCTCCATTAAAAGATCCATCAATAGGCGTCTCAGCCATATACACTCCACTGTAGTTGTGAAAAATGCCCTATACTCAGCTTCACAACTTGATGTCACCACTATAGGTTGCTTCTTACTCAACCAAGATATGCATGAGTCTCCAAGGAAAAAGCAATTACCACTAGTAGACATAAGAGTATCATAACAACCAACCTAATCACTATCTGTAAAAGCATGCAAGCATGGTTGAATATCTCTTCCATAAAAGTAACCTAAGCTCAAAGTGCCTCGAAGATATCTAAACACACGTTTCACCGCTTGCGAATGCTTAGTTCCAAGGCTTTGCATGAAACGACTCAACTGGGAAACTGCATACTGTATATCCGGCCTTGTGTTGCATGCATATATAAGACATCCCACAACTTGCTGATAAAGAGAAGTATCAAATGCACCACTGGAATCCTCAACTGAGAATCTAAATTCTGTCTCAACTCGTGTGCAAATTGGCTTGCAATCCTCAAAGTCAAAACGCAGAAGTAGTTTTTCAACATACTTTGCTTGATGCATAACAATTTATCCTCAATGGATACAAACAGGATGCCAAGATAGTAGCTCAAAAGACCAAGATAAGTGACATTAAAAGTATGCTACAAATCAGCCATAAGAATGTCAAGTTTTGCATCACATGACCTAGTCAAGAGCATGTTATCGACATAAAGAACAAGCACTATAAGATCAGCCCCATTTTTGCGTACATAGAGTGTGCTTTCAATCGGACTACATGTGAAGCCAATAGCAATGAAGTGCTTATGGATTTTTTCATACCATGCAGGTGGAGCTTGCTTGATACTATACAAGGCTTTATGCAAGCGACAAACCATATGCTCTTTCCCTTTCATAGCAAATCCAGGAGGTTGCTTCACATAAACCTCTTCTTACAAATCACCATTCAAGGAGGGTGTTTTTATGTCCAACTAATGCACTTTCCAACCTCGATGGGTAGATAATGCAACCATGGTATGAATGGTAGTCATGCGTGAAGTAGGTGCAAATGCTACCATCATATTTTCTCTTAATCTTATAAACCCACTTTGTACCAATGGCATTCTTTCCTTTTGGCAATTCACATAACTCCCAAGTACCATTCCTATGTATGGAATCCATTCGAAAGATGAAAATACTCCATGTTTCTGCTTCATCAAATAAAGTATGGTGCATCTACCACAACCATCTATGCAAGACACATAATACCTTGACCTTGAAGTAGATGGCTCTTGTACCTCAAACATAAGTGTGAATCAGCTCCAAGATGTCTCCATGCATGTATCCTTCATTGTGAATGGTTACCTCTAAGAGCAGACATGCGTGATTAGTTTTTGCATAGAAATTTGGATTTATTTTTATCCAAATTTTTTTTGATAAAAAATCTTTTGATAAAAAAATATTCGTTCCACTAATGTTTTATTAAATAATGCCCTCATAATTATACCTCATCAAATCTACTTTGTTTTTTGCAGACTTACATTTTTGTACAAAGAACAAGGTATAAGCTCTTGTTAAAAACATTTATTATTTTAGTATTAAGAAAATTCTCTCTCTCTCTCTCTCTCTCTCTCTCTCTCTCTCTATATATATATATATATATATATATATATATATATATATATATATATATATATATATATATATATATATATATATATATAAGTTAAAAACTATTGTGATTATTTGACTCAACATTGATTCTACTTCAGAATAGTATATGTATGTGTGTGCATGATTGTAAGTATAAATGTATTGTGATTAAATGAATAATGATTCTTACTTCACAATAGTATGTGTATGTGTATCTAGATGTATGGTTGTGAGTCAAAATCTATTGTGATTGTGTATGCACATGTGTATGTGTGTCTATGATTGTAAATAAAGTCTGTTGTATATGTTGGAGAACCTTTTAACTTCTTTATGATAATTTAAGGTTTGATAAGATACTAATAAGCGAACAAGAGGTTTTTAGGTCTAATAAGCAGACTAGAGGTTTTTAGGTGTAAATGGCTTTGTCTTGTAGACTTATTAACACCTTCTCAGAATCCCTTGAATTGTAAAGGGATCCATGAACATTTCATCCAATAGTATGTGTATGTGCATATGAGTGAAATTGTGAATGAATATCTATTGTGATTATCTAAATTAACATCGATTCTTACTTCACAATAGCATGTGTAAGTGTATGTGTGTATGATCAAGAATTAAATGTTGATATATTTAGGTAGTGATGTGTGTGAACACTCTAGGACCGCCGGGGCACTTTTTTCCCTCTTTAGGAGGTTTTTTTCCCCCGGCTTGTATATACGCCTATAGCCCTAATGGGCTACTTATCTTTGTACATTCTCTAGTAATACATTCAGTCTTGTGTGTTGTGCTCCAAGCTTCTTCTTCTTCCTTGTGCTGTTTGCGTGCTTCTGCAGACGTCTAACTCCAACAATTGGTATCAGAGCAGGTCGTTGCTTCTTCTAGGGCGCCGTCGACACTCCTCCGTTTGCAGTCTCAGATTCGCACAAAATTTGGTGAGCACAAAATCGCGATCTGAGCTCGTTTCGGCCTCCGAACGCACTATCGCAGTGCTTGTGTAGGCTATTTCGTCCTATTGTGCCAAAGGTATATACCAGTTTCTGTTCGCCAGTTTAAGCGTCTCGAAGTCTGCTACAGGTCTAGCAGAACTCGTCTGGGCAGTTCTGTTCAACTTTTTGAGATACAGTCAATTTTCTGCATCAAGGTATTTTAGTCACCGGCCATGGCTAAAAGCAGTGATGTATTCCGTATGTTGGCTGTTGAGGATAAGTTGGATGGTACCAACTACCCATTATGGGCTTATATGATGCGATATGTACTGGTTGCAAAAGGATTGTGGAACATTGTGCAGGGTGTTGAAAGACATCCTGTTACACCTGTAACGACAGGTACTGCAAATACAGGTGTTGGAGCTGATGAAGATGGTGTCGAAGATGATATTCCGCAGATTCCTGTTCGTGCTGCTGTTTCTGTTGCACCTACTGCAGAGCAGATTCGTTGGGATGGCAGAGATGCCCAGGCACATGCATTGATAGCTTTGTCTGTCAAACATGCCATTATTCCTCATATTCGCTCTTGCAGAACAGCAAAGGATGCTTGGGATACACTTACCACTTTGTACCAGGCTAGGAATGAGGCTTGTGTTGCTTACCTCCGAAAACAGTTGGAGAGTGAGCACATGAATGAAGGTGATTCGATGGACAGTTTTCTTACAAAGATCAAAGACCTGAAGGAACAATTGATTTCTGTTGATGAGGTTATACCAGATAGCTCACTTGTGCAGACCGTTCTGAATGGCCTTCCTGATTCATATCAGAGTTTTGCCTCTACTCTTCGATTGATGATGAAAGGCAATCCGAATGCCTTGTCATTTGAGGAATTAGTCTCTGTTCTGTTGCAGGAAGATCAGTCCACGCAGAACAGGTCCATTATGCGTGTTGCAGATCAAGCTTTCCTGGCTAGTCAGAAGGGCAAAGGAAAATGGAGCTCTTCTACTAGTAAGCAGAAATCTGCAAATGCTGCACAATCGAAGAACCAGGATAAAGATGAGAAGAAATCAGAAAAGCAGTATTTAGGTAATGATGTGTGTGAACACACTACGGCTGTCGGGGCACTTTTTCCCCTCTTTAGGAGGTTTTTTCTACTAGCCTTGAATATTCCTATTACCCTAATGGGACTGATCTTTTGTACATTCTAATGGTAATAAATTTAGTATTTTGTGTTTTGCTCCAAGCTTCTTCTTCTTCCTTATGTTGGTAACGTGCTTTCACAGACCTGAAACTCCAACAATTGGTATCAGAGTAGGTGGTCGCTTCATCTAGGGCATCATCAAGAACCCTCCAATTATAGTCTCGCAATCGCAATCCGAGCTTGTTTCGGTCTCCAAACAAACTATTGTAGTGTGTATGTAGGCTGCTTTGTCTTTTGGTGCCAAAGATATATATAGGTTTCGGTTCACCACTATAAGCATCTCAAAGTCTACTACAAGTTTAGCACAACTTGGCAGGGTAGTTCTATTCAACTTCTTGAGATACAGTTAATTTTTTGCATCATGGTATTTTAGTGAGTGTGCATGGCTGAAAGGAGTGATGTATTTCATATGTTGGCTATTGAGTATAAGTTGGATGGTACAAATTACCCATTATGGGTTTATATGATGTGGCATGTATTAGTCATAAAAGGACTATTGAATATTGTACAGGGTGTTGAAAAATGTCCTATTTCACCTACAAATATAGGTACTAAAGCTGATGCAGATGGCATCAAAGATGGTCATATGCTCTAGATTCTTGTTTGTGTTGCAATTTCTACTGCACCTATTGTAGAGAAAATTCCTTGGGATGGTAGAGATGCTTAGGCACATGCATTGATAGCCTTATCTATCAACCGTGCCATAATTGCTCACATTTGCTCTTGTAAAATAGCTAAGGATGCTTGGGATACATACACTAACCACTTTATACCAGATAAGGAATGGGGCTCATGTTGCTTACCTCCAAAAATAGTTGGAAAGTCAGCACATGAATGATGGTGATTCTATGGAAAATTTTCTAACAAAGATCAAAGACTTGAAGGAAGAGTTTACTTCTACTGATGAAGTTATACCGGATAGCTCACTTGTGTAGACTGTTCTGAATTGTCTTCCCTATTCATATAAAAGTTTTGCTTCTTCTCTTCGTTTAATGATGAATGGCAATCCAAATGCCTTGACATTTGAGGAGTTAGTCTTTGTTCTATCGCTAGAAGATCAATCTAGGCAGAACAGGTCCATTATGCATGTTGTAGATCAAGCTTTCCTGGCTACTTAGAAGGGCAAAGGTAAATGCAACTCATTTAGTAGTAAGCAAAATTCTGCAAATGTTGCACATTTGAAGAAGGAAGACAAAGATGAGAAGAAATAAAAAAGCTAAAATTGTTTTGTAAGTACTATAAAGGAAAGGATCATGTCATAAAGGTTTCTACTAATCTTATGAAGAATGAAGAATGGGTGTTTACTATTGTTTGTAGTTTTGACCCATCTTCTCATGAGCAGTGTATGTCTACAGTAGACTTAGATGTCTAGTACTTTGATAGTGGGGCAACCAAACATATTATCTCGTAGTGTAGTTACTTCACCACCTAGCCCTATAGGAAATACTCTCACATGTGCCAACAACTCCTCTTATCCTATCATGGGAGTTGATAAGATCATTCTGACTACTATTGATGGTAGTTCTTTTGCATTGTTAGATGCTTTATTTATGCTCGAGATCAAGAAAAATATGTTATGAGTTTTTGCATTAGTCAAGATTGGCTTGATTGTGAAATTTTTTTATGATGGATGTACAATTTGTGATCTATCAAATGGTGACATGATTATTGATTGTGGCATTTTATGTCGTCTGTTGTATAAGCTCATAGACAATGAAAATTCTTTGAATGATTTATCATCTGTAGTACATGATTTTCAGGCTATGTTAGATGCAAAGCTTTAGCATGCACGCTTTGGTCAGCTGAATTTTTCTAGCTCGCTTACCTAAAGAGATCTCAAATGGTGTCCTCTTTTCCTAAACTTGAGGCACCCCATAAACATGTATGTGAAGGTTGTATTTTGGGAAAAATGCAGGGTTCATCCTTTCCAAAACATGGTTTTGTTTGAGCTACTTAGAAATTGTAGCTTCCTCTACCTTTATAGGTTTCATGTGCTGATGTAGATTTGCATGATGCACTTGTTGATGAGAGAGCTGATATTTAGAAGGAAAAAACTATGCTAAAATGGTTGGTCTAGACTTTGTGTGGCAGCAAATTAAATGCATCCTTGTTATATCGTACTCATTCAGGTTCTCATAGTGCTTCTTTTGGATTAGATTGCTATGCTATGGCTACCTCTACTCTTTGTAATGAGAACGCGCCTCTTTCGCTTGATGAAGCACAAAATTCAAGAAACTGGATGGCTATTATGCAATTTGAATATGATGCTACAATGAAAAATGGTTCCTGGTCTTTATGTGACTTGCCTCCTTTCAAGAAGGCCATTGACACTAAGTGGCTATACAAGTTGAAGTGTAAGCCTGATGGAATACTCAATAGGTATAAGGTTACACTTGTTGCAAAGGTTTACGCTCAGGAAAGAGGAATTGGTTTTGATGAGAACTTTTCTCCTACTTGCTGAATGACTTCTATTTGTAGCATGTGTGCACTTGAAGCTCATCATGGTAGTAATGTACATCATTTGGACATTAAAACTACATTTCTAAATAGTGATTTGCATGAAGAACTGTATGATTTTTGGCCCCGTGGCTTTAGACAAAAAGGGCATGAAAACCATGTGTGCAGGTTAAAGAAGGGATTATATGATTTGAAGTAAGCACCATATGCTTGGTATGAAAGATACATGCCTATCTGATTGCACATGGTTTCGAGAACAATCCAACTAAAAGCACCTTATATGTGAAGCTTGCTAATGATGTGCTTCTTATCATTGTCGTATATGTAGATGAAACGCTGCTCATTGGTCCTTATGACAAGCATATTGCTGATTTTAAGGTTGATTTGCATACCTCATTTGAGATGTCCGATTTGGGGCATTTGCATCATTATTTGGACATTGAGTTTATGCATATTAATGGTGGAATATCCTTGTGTGAAATGAAATATATTGACATATTATTACAACACTTTAGCCTTGAAGACTAAAAACCTATTGCGACTCCTATAACGATAGGTTTAAGATCGAGTCTTCATGATGGTGGAGATGCATTTGATGCTATTCTCTATCAATAGGTTGTTGGATGCTTGATTTGCCTATGCATTACTTGGCCAAGTATTCAGTTTGCTATCTCAAAGATGAGAAAGTTTATGCATTGCCTATGTGTAAAGCATCTTTCATTACTTGAGTGGTACCTAACTACTTGGATTGTTTTATCCGAAGGGGGATCACTACCACTAGATTTGCATGCCTTTTTTGACTCTGACTGGGCTGTTTGTTATGACACTCATGTGTCCACCAATGGTTTTTGCTTCATGCTTGGTAGCTCATGCATATCATGGTTGAGCAAGAAGTAGCTTATTGTGGCCACTTCTAGTTGTGAGGTTCAATATAGGACAACTTTCATAGTGACTATTGAGTGTGTGTGGATTAGATGCATTTTGGCTAATGTAGGTGTTGGTTAGTCTTTTGCCACCACTATCTTAGTGATAGTCAGAGTGCATTGGCAGTTGCGAGAAAACCTATGCTCCATGCTTGCACTAAGCACATTGAGGTGCATTATCACTATGTCAAGGAGAGGTTCTCTGCTAGAGAGATCAACTTGACATATGTGCCCATGTAGGAGAACATTGTAGAAATTTTCACAAAGGTTGTGCCCAGGGAGAAGCTTCAACACTTCTTCAATGCAAAATTTCCAGTTTGGTTTGTCCTTGGTGATTGTTCTTGACTGCTTCTGGTGGACTTGGTAGCCTCTTCATTGTCCTTTTGAAGTTGGCATAGAATAGGTGTCAAAGTGAACCTCTCTGCTCATGGTTTGGCTATTAGCTCTCTGGGGCAAAGAGCCCATTAGGTGGTGGGAAACTCTTGAGCCATCAAAGTCATATTGTTCAAAGTCAATCTAGTTAAATTCAAAATGCTCAAAGTCAAAATAGTAAAAGTCAAGATGGTCAAACTCAAAGGGACGAAAGTCAAGTTGGTGAAGGTGTAGAGTTAGTGCACACTCAATTTACTCACAATAGTTATGTCTTGCAAAAAGTGGATGCAGGTTGTAGATTGTCTTTCTATAAGTTCCAATGGTTTCAAAAGTGTTTGGAAGGTTCAGGTGAAGCCTACTTTAGGTATACAAACTGAAGAAATGAAGGCAGAAGTGAAGGTATGTGAAGTGGAAGCGATACATAAAAGTGAAAGTCTCACCCTCCATTTAATATTTTGTTTTAATAATAAAGTTAGTACAAGACAAAATAGGGAGTTGTTGGTTGTACACATTTTTAGACATTCCTGGGACATTAAAGTGAGGACCAAGATACTCTATGAATTATGAGTGTACTTAAATGAATCGACAATCAACTCAAGGAAGGGAATTTTTCTTGGTTAGAAGAAGCAAGTGAGATCATAGTCTACACTAGGAGAGAAGAGCAAGACAAATTCACGTAGAGTGCAACCGTAGAGAAGCAAGTGTAAGATAGAGTGTGCAAGAAGTGTGATCTAGTGTGCAGAGGACTATAGAGAGCCAGTAAGATAGACAATCAAGGTGGCACAAGGTACGATTGAAGAGGTGTGCACATGGATAGAAGGTGTCCATGCATCCTACCCTATTGGAAGCTTTAGTGCAAGGTGTGCACAAGTGCAAGCTCCTCAAGAAGGCAGAGGTCTAGTGCAGAGAAGATTGGCAGCATAAGCGATTTTTGGTATCTTCTAACCTTGTGTGTTTGTGTACCTTTTTGGGATTATTTATTCCGCATAAAGAGCATTTGGTTTGTGCTATACATCATCATTGTATTTTTCTCTTCATAATCAATATATAGAGGCTTTCTGATGTCTGCATACCACCTCTTTTTCTCTTCATTCTCCTACAAACACTCACGTCCCTTTTTGAAAAGAATCCCCCAATAGGCATATGTGCCTACACACGCTAATGTTGTAGACCTTTTGATAAATGCTCTGCCTATGGAGAAGTTTGAAGCTTTTCAAAAATCTTTGATCTTACTTGCTCTTGTGTATTGATCTCTTTCCACATATCTTGGCACTTCTTTATACATGAGTGCTAGATCCTTGTTCAACACATCACTTCTGATGGGGAATTTTTTTATATATTTCTATAGTGATGTGTTTGAACATAGTTAGGACTGTTGAGGAACTTTTTTCTCTTTAGGAGTTTTTCTCATTGGCTTGGATATATGCATATAATCCTAATGGTTCAACTCTCTTCAAACATTCAGTGGGTAGTTCATTTAGTGTTGTGTTGTGCTCCAAGCTTCTTCCTCTTCTTCTTGCTTGTGTTTTTCGTATGGTTCCATACACCTTGAGCTCCAACACTCATATGTGAGCATACTAGTGCATAGGAGACATAGAAAATCATAAAGGAGGTTATTGAGATTACTTGAAAACTGTAAGCTTTTTGGTGCTTATATCAACAAAATAGTTGTAATGCGATGAACTTTCTCTAGATCTGAACATAAAGTTGCCATAGTATAGAGAAGTGCTCAAGCCACAAGAATGGTTGAAAATATTGAGCAAGTACTGGGGGATAAGCTTAACAAGAATAATTACCACATATGGTCTCATACGATGGAAACTATCATTATGGATAAAGGAATTTGCGGACTAGTAAATTCAGAAGATGAATGTCTTGAATTTCCAAAAAAAAATGTAGATTAACAAAAAGAAGAAATGGATAAAGAGATCATGAAAAGTTCTCCATTGGATATATATATGCATTTCTAAGATCCTTGTCCCACACATCATGAAATCTAGTACACCAAAGGAATCTATGGATATTATTCACAAAATCTGGTACATCAAAAAAGGCTATGAAAATTGATTTCAAGTAGAAATCGCATATTGCATGGTGCAGGAACAGGTCTATCGCTAATTATTTGGCTAGAAAGATTAATGATGAACTAGCATCCACAAATTCCAAATTGGAAGATGAAGACATGGTATCTACTATGCTAAAAGGTATATGCTATGCTAAATGTCCCAAGACCATAATACAAGAGCTTAGATACTTCCATTTTGATAAGAGGCACTATGCATAACTTTGATGAGCTAGTGGCACTTCGTATGAGAGAAGAAGTGAAGATTTGCTTGAATGCATCAAGAAGTCTAAACTCAAGAGATCATCCATGCTTTAGAAAATTAGACACTTTGGATATGCCAAGAGGAAGAGGTAGATAAATTTTAGGGGCCAAAGGTAGATCGTAACCACCTCCAAATTGCTATCATTTCACAAAATATGGCCATTTTTAAAATATTTGTTGTCATTAACATAATAGCCAAAGAGGAATAAGTAGATGTCATTATGTATCACATGGCAACTTGTTAGCAGAAAGTTCACATCAAGATTTTTGCAAAGACAATATGTTTGTGATGGAGCATGCACTAAATAGTACGTAAAAGCCCAATGTTGAGCCCTCATTGGTTGAAACTAGCAAAGTCAAGGTCACAGCTATGCATAGGCAAGAGTAAAGTATCAAAATTCCAAGGTCAAAGTGCACAAGTAGTGCACCTTCAATTGTTCATATATAAGGTCTTTAATTGTTCACAGACAAGAGGTATTGCAAAGGTATTTTTGCTAACTCCCTTAGGGTCAAAGGGTATTCAAAGTAATCGGATCCAAGTGAACCCCTCTTTGGGGCAAAAGTGACGAAGTAAAAGGAAAAAATAAAGGCATGTGAAGCGGCTGTACGCACATGTGGAAATATGGCCGCCCAATCAAAATTTTGATTTAAGTCTAAAGTCACTACATGACAAAGTAGTGAGTCGTTGGCTGCCAGTTAAAAAGACAATCTTGGGACATTGAAAGGACACCAAGATTGTATTACAATTAGAGCGCACGGAACCGGCACACTCAAAAAAGAAGACAAAGGCTATTCTTGGTGACACATTGGAGGTAAGAAGGGAGAGAAGTGCAAGGGACACCGGGGTACGACAGAGAGGTGGAAGTGAAGAGTGCAAGAGAGGTGGCTAAGGAAGAATGCAAAGAGTGCAAAGCTAGACCCCAAGGACCTCAAGGTCTCTGTGCAGTGTGCATGCCGACAGAAGATACTCATTCCTCATCTTGGTGGAAGCTTGGTGCAAGGTGTGCACAAGGATAAGCTTGAAGCAAGTAGAGGACTGGTGCAGAGGAGGCCGACTGCAAGAAGACTTCAGGATAATTGGTATTTTTGTAATTAAGCACCCTCTGTAGTGCGCACAGAAGTATTGACTCGGATTGTGCTCAACTATTGTAATTGTTTTACTTTAATAAAACTCAAGATTCCCAGGTGTGCTTCTGCAGAAGCTTCCAAGGTTATTTCCTCTGTGAAGTTTCCCAGCTCATTTCTTTCTTTATTCTTTCCTTTTTCTCCTACAAACCCTCAAACTCCTTCTCGTCCAAGAATCCCCCAACAAATTTGGCACGCCCGGTGGGACATCCAAGGAGAATTGAGCATAGGAGAAGATCTATTGCACTTGGAGAACAATATTCCAGTGTCGACAGTAATACTCCAGTTGATTAAAGAGGTACATATTTATATCAAGTGTATCATATGAAGTGAACTATGAATAGCTCATGACCGCGACCCGGTCACAAACCTTGAGGGTCACGTGCAAGCAGACAAGAAGAAAGGTGGTCAGAAGATCATTGAGCCCACTTTCATCAACCTCATCAGTAAGAAGCATGGCAGGACAGGTAGACCTAGAAACCTTACTCTCCAGATTAAACATAAAATTTCCCTCTTTCAGAGGTTTAGCTCATGAGGATCCAGATGAACACATTCAAAGATTTCTGGCATTAAGCAAGACTAGAGGTTTAATGGGTAGGGAAGATGCCTTCTTGATACTCTTCCCGGCCACATTGGAAGGATTGGCAGACAAGTGGTTTAGCCAGTTTGCTGAAAACCACTTTACCTCTTGGGATTTGATGAAAGAGGCCTTCAAAAATCAGTTTCAGCATGGCAACACGGCGGAGATAATTATAGAAGAGCTAGAAAACTTGAGATTGGGTCCAGGAGAAAAATTTCCAGAGTTTGTGACCAGGGCCAAAGCACTAATGGCTAAACTACCAGATCCACCGCATGATTTCTTTGTCAAGAAGTGGTTAGCCAAACCCTTACCTGTGGTCACCCAATGCAAAATAAAAGAGTTAGTGTTACCTACTGCCTCTGTTGAGGAATTCATCAATACGGCCACACACTTGGAGCAGATAAGGCACCAGTATGGTGCAACTTCTTCCCAGCCAACCTATGATGCAGAACTGGAGGACCCAATGATCCAGTTAAGAAGGGAGCTGGAGGGCTTGAAAAGGAATAAGCCCTACCCGGAAGAGGAGACTGCTGTGGCACAGCTGAAAAGGGAGATTGAAGCACTCAAGCTCCAAAAGGAGGAGGAGGCCCAAGCAGAAGAATTAGCTCAACTGAGGCAGGAATTGCAAGAACTCAAAGGAGGTGGTATCAAGAGTGGACTTTGGTGCTCCATGTGCAGCAAGCAAGGGCACATAGTAAGTGAGTGTCCTCTGCTAAACGTGACTTGTCAATTATGCAGGAAAGTTGGCCATGAGGCACATGAATGCCAATCCAGGGGAATGCCTGCAACGACATACTAGACACAGGGAGGACCTCTGCCACAAGCAAATGTGATGGCAGCCGCAGCAAACCAAGGTAACAACTATAATCCTAGACCAAGGAATAATTTTGCAAATGGGCCTAGAAGGCCCATCATTTGCTTGAGATGTGGAGAGTGCAGGCACTACCAATCTAGGTGCACTCTCCCAGAAAATGCCCCTCCTTGCAGGAACTGTCCAGAGGCCAGGGATCACTATACAAATTGTTGTCCTAAGAATCAAGCCTCTACTTCCGGACCCCATCTCCAAATGATCTCTGTATTCAAGGAGGAAACATTACCTCAGGTCAATGAACCCTCACCGTCTACCAGGGTGGTACAATTAGAAGAACTTGAATCTTTTGCAGTATAGACAAGAAGCAAGGGGAAGGCTCAAGTGGACCAAAATCAAGAATAAAAAATTAGGGAATCGAATAGAGACAGAGTTGCATCTAAAGACAAAGCCACCACAAGTGCAGACACAAACCAAAAAGAATATCTCATAGGTACCAGTGACGCCATTGGGCATGCCTTCAACAGGGCTCAAGAAGAGTTTGGTAAAGCAAATGAAGCTCATTCTCTTAAAGAGTCAGAGGCTTCAAAACTACTCAAGTCCCTGAAGACGGAGGTTAGTATTTTTGAATTAATAAAGATGGATGGGAAATTCAGGTCAGAATTATTGCAGATACTTGATGAGGCTTCTACTACAAGCTTAGTGGCAAAGACTGCTATTTTTACATAAAGGGATAATTATCGGGGAAGCACCCCTTACGGATTATAAAAGTCCTCGGCTTACAGTATCAATCCAGGGTCATGAATTTCAAGGTGTTATTGTGGATGGTGGTTCGGGCATTAACTTGATGCCTGAATATACCATGAAAAAGATTGGACTCCACCCTTCAAGACCTGCAAACTTCACTGTTACTTTGGCAGATCAGAGCAAAGTAAGGCCCTTGGGGGTAATCCCAAAAGTTCGACTTGAAATACAAGGTAACCTATTCATTCTCGATTTTGTGGTTTTAAGATTGCCCCAGGTTGAAGGAGGATTTCCTCTCTTAATTGGAAGACCTTGGCTGAGGCATGCTAACCTAAAATAGTGTCCCCTAATCCTATGTACAATGAAGAATGGGTTCTTTCCACTCTTCATAGGCATTACCCATCTTCAGATAAACAACGTATGTCTATAATAGACTCAGATATTTGGTACTTTGACAGGCGTGTTGTAAGGATTTCTTCACTTAGACTTACATTTAGAAAAATTAAAATCTCCTGAACAAAATTGTTGATCTCTAAACGTCTCAAAATATGTTCCATGTGATTCGCATAATCTCTTTCTACAGGTACAAGAAGATGAGGATGTGTTTTGAAGACAAAATGAAGTTCTGAACCCTTATTTGAAGCCTCCATTCTATCTCCATATATAACCTTTCGTAATGACCTTTCTAAGAACTATGAATGATTTTACATGCAAACCATTTATGCATATGCATAAGTATATAGGTATATGTGAACTATCGTATGCGATTATGTTAGATATGCTCAATACTCCACCCTCATGTGACCACAAATGATCCATGGTGCTCTAAGTTGTAAGGCCCCCATTATGAGGAGAAGCCATTATGAGAGCTCGAACATTTGTGGAACCCTAACTTTCAAGTTAGATGAGGTCTATGTGTGACCGTTAATGGGTGTAGATGATCTTTGTGAGCCTAGCCATTAGGTTAGATGGGGCATAAACTTCCAGGCCATTGGGTTGTCATTTAAGGTGAAAATAAAGGCCATGTGGCGTCACGCAGTTTCCCCATAGAACCTTAATGGGGGGAGTGCACAGGGTGGCTTGCCCCCTTCTCTAGGGTCTGGGGGGGCTATCCCCCTTGGCTCGTAGGGCCAAGACGGTAGGACTTCTCATCATGGAGATATTGTCGGATCGTATATCTCCCGAATACATTTATCTATACTAAACCGCCTTGTAAAAGCTATATAAGCACGGCCCAAGTTGAGCTTTTCATAGCATTGTGCACTAGTAAGCCCTTCATCTAGAGTCTCTCTAGATCGCCATCTAAGCTCCCCATTGGGAGCCCTTGTGTGGACATCACCATCATTGTAACTACATTACGCTCAACAATCTGAGAATTTGAGTCTCCATCTATCTTTTTCTGCATTTTTCTCTCAACTCTTTCTACAGGTGTATTCCACTGTGATCTTATTTTCTTACATGGTATTAGAGCTCAGGAGGCTCTGAGTGGTGCAGAAGTAGAAACCGAAAGGTTGTAGAGGTCTCAATAACAAAAGAGAGAAGATGTCAAGCCGTGCGTCATCATCTACAACTGGGAGTCAAGGTGGTTCATCAAGAGGAGTAGGTGGCGCACAAGAAGGAGCAGCAATGATGTCGGTCATTCCAATGTTGCGGATACGGCCATGAGCCTTCACAGAAGGTAAAATTGATGGTACGGACTATAGCCTGTGTAAGTTCAAAATCACTTCTAGTCTTGATTCGTATGAGCTTTTGGAGACTGTTCTTTGGATTGATCATGAGCCCCAAGAAAGACCTGATCCCAATAATCCTAGTGGAATGATTCCTCCTGATGCTGTTCTTCTACGTGCTTGGAAACATAGAAATACAGATGCACTTTGTGCTCTAGTTACAAGTACTTTTGATAGTGTTCTGACTCTCATTCAGCATACTATGAAGGCATGTGAAGCATGGAACATATTGAGAACTCAATATGAAACTCATAATCAGACGCGGATTCAGAACTTGGAGAATCAGATTGCAACAGAACGGTTTGCTGATGGGGAGGCTGCAGAGGTGTTTATCACTCGCATAAAGAATCTACGAGATCAAATGATGGGAGCAGGTGTTCAAAAGTGCAGTGAGGAGCTAGCTCATCGTTGTCTTCGAATCTGTCCACCTAAGTTTGATGGTTTGGTAACTGCTCTTCACACTCAAATTAGGACTCAACCACTAACTTTTGAAGAATTTAGTGCCTTACTCATGGAGGAGGAGCTACGGCTCAAGGCAAGGAGTGGTGCTAGCAAAGGAGATGCTGCATTCACAGCAAATGCCAAAGGAGGCAAAGCAGATTCTTCAAAAGATGGAGACAAAAGAAGAACAACAAAAAGAAGTTCAAGGGAGACTGTTTCCACTGCAAGGAGAAAGGACACAGAATCCAAGACTCTCACATCAACAAGGCAGAAGAGAAGAGTGGCTCTTCAAAAGGTGGCAAGGGCAAGGAGTTTGCCAACACAACAGAAATAGAGCTTGAGTTATTTGTTAGGATAGAGGAGGTGTGCTCCTCGGCTAAAGATTTAGGAACAGATGACTCATGGGTGTTGGACAGTGGTGCATCTTGTCACATGACGAGTAGAAAAGACCTTTAGAGATCCTTACCGCCTCTAAAGGAACCCATCACAGTAAAGGTAGGGAACAATGCAAGATGTCCTGTAGAGGGTGAAGGTACGGTTTCTTTCATTAACTCTAATGGTGATATCGGAAAGCTTTCAAATGTGTTGTATGTTCCACAAATAAAATGAAATCTACTTTTAGTAGCTTCTATAACTCATCAAGGTCATCAAGTATCTTTCACTAAGAGAGGAGCTAAGATTATGAAACAACATTGTTGGGAGTGGCATAAGGAGGAACAACCTATATGCGTTGTGTGCTCTTAAAGCCACTACAAACGTGGGTAGAAGTAAGCTATGGCATGAGAGATTCGACCACATTGGATACCCTATACTGAAGGAGATGCATCGCAGAGGTATGGTTGCGCACCGACAATCGATCGCAAAAATGAAGGAACCATGTGAAGCTTGCATGATGGGCAAGCAAGAGAGGAAGCCATTTCCACAAGAAAGCAAGAATAGTGCAAGCTATCCTCTAGAGTTGGTGCATGCTCACTTGTGCAGAAAAATGCCTACACAAGCCTTGGGTGGATCTTCCTACTTCATGTTACTTGTCAATGAATATAGCAAGAAAATGTGGGTGTACTTCCTTCGTGATAATGCTCAAGCTTTTGGTAAGTTTAAAGAATGGCTTCAGCTTGTTGAAACTGAAATAGGGAAGAAGATGAAGAAATTCAAGACAAACGATGGTGGTGAGTTCACATCAACAAAGTTTGAAGATTTTTGCAAGAGTAAGGGAATCAAGCATCAAATCACAGTGGCACATAGTCCTCAATAGAGTGGTGTTGGAGAATGTCGAAATTGAACCATTATGGAGATGGCAAGGTGCATGTTGAAAGAAAAGGGTTTGCCTAATCAATTTTGGGCAGAGGCTATCAACACTACTGTCTACATCTTGAATCAAAGCTACACCAAGGCACTTGATGGAAAGACGCCACAAGAAGCCTACACAAGTAAAAAGCCTTCTGTTTCCCATTTCAAAATATTTTGAAGTAAATGTTATGTACATGTTCCAGATAGGGAGAGAAACAAGCTTCAACCAAAAAGCATCAAATATATCTTCCTAGGGTACAGTGAAGATAAGAAGGCTTATAAGCTTTATGACCCTGAGGTTAAGAAGATCATGGCGAGTCATGATGTGGTGTTTAAGGAGGAGCAGCCACATGTAGTGGAGGAGGAAAAGAGAGCTTCCACTTTATCATGAGGTGAAGGGGCAATCCACTATGAACCTAGCCCAATATCTATCCCTTCTACACAAGAGAAGGAAGCATCATCTTCAGATGATGAGTCTGAAATTCACCAACCTATCGACACCCAAGTGGAAAAGCCATTGCCACGTTGGGTGAGGCAGCTCTATGACTCTGCAAAACCCATCCCACAGTCACTAGAACAGGTTGCAGATGGACTAAGGTGATCATAGAGAATAGCGGAATAGAGATGGACAAGCGCCCATATTGTAAACACAACCTTGATGGCTGATCTCATTCAAGCAGAAGGAAAGGAACCAACTAATATGGAAGAGGCACTCCATGATCCGAATTGGGGGGCTGCCATGCAAACAGAATACAACAATATCATGAAGAATGGAACTTGGGAGCTAGTGGATCGACCCCCTAAGCGTAAAGTCATTGGCAGCAAGTGGGTTTGGAAGCTAAAGTACAAGGCTGATGGTACTCTAGAAAAATATAAAGCAAGACTTGTTGCACAGTGCTACTCACAAGTTGAAGGCATTGACTTTTGTGAATCATTTGCCCCGACTGCAAGAATGACTACTATCCGAGTAGTACTAGTTTTGGCTGCACATAAGCATTGGCTACTCTATCACACGGATGTCAAATCAACATTCCTCAATGGAGACCTCAAGGAGGAGGTATATGTGTCTCAGCCACCAGCGTTTGAGGTTCCTCATTTAGAGAACAAGGTATGTAAGTTGAAGAAGCTGGCATTATATGGGCTAAAACAAGCCCCTAGAGCATGGTACCAGCGGATAGATAAGTATCTCCTGGATCTAGGGTTAAAGAGATGTGCTTCTGATGCTAACTTCTATGTTCTAAAGAAAGGAGGGAAGACAATTGTGCTTGTACTCTATGTAGATGACCTTGTGATTACAGGAAATTATGACACTCTTCTTCAACAAACAAAAGATGTGGTGAGTTCAAAATTTGAAATGACAGACTTGGGCTTAATGCATTATTGTTTAGGTCTTGAAGTTTGGCAAGAACCAGGGAAGATTTTCAACTCTCAACAAAAGTATGCAAGCCAGATATTGAAGGCATTCGACATGGAGGATTGCAAGAAAATTTATACACCTATGGAGGTCAACATAAAATTATCTATTGAAGATACTTCACCTCCACTGGATATTGGAGGATATAGGAAACTAGTTGGAAGTCTCATCTAGCAGAACAGACATCTCTTATGTTGTTGGAGTAGTAAGCAGGTTCTCTAATAAGCCTTGCCAAACTCATTGGAAGGCAAGCATGCAGATACTCAAGTATGTGAAAGGAACTATAAATTATGGTATTTTCTATGAAGAAGGATCATCTCTGGTCGGATGCTCTGACTCAGATTAGGCAGGAGATATTGATACCAGAAAATCACTTTCTGGATATTGCTTTTCTTTAGGATCTGGGGTTTTCTCTTGGATTAGTAAGAAGCAACCAACTGTAGCATTATCTTCTACTGAAGCTCAGTACAAAGTTGCATGTGTTGCAGCATGTGAAGCACTATGGTTGAGGATGATCCTATGGCACATAGGAATACAAGGACAGGAGGCTACAAAGTTGAAGTGTGAAAACCAGAGTTGCATGGCCATTGCCAAAAATCTTGTTTTCCATGCACATACTAAGCTCATAGAAATTCAATACCACTATGTACGTGAGTTGATTGAGGACGGGGTCATGAGATAAGTTATTGTCCTACTGAAGAAAATGGAGCAGACATCTTCACCAAGGCTCTTGGGAAAGAGCAACTTCTTTGACACTTTTCAAAGCTTGGGATTGGACCAACGAGGTAGTTCACCGTAGGGTGGACATTGAGGGGGGGTGTTAGATACACTCAATACTCCACCCTCATGTGAGCACAAATGATCCATGGTGCTCTTAGTTGTAAGGCCCCCATTATGAGAGCCCGCACATTTGTGGAACCCTAACTTCCAAGTTAGATGAGGTCTGTGTGTGATCGTTGATGGTTGTAGATGATCTTTGTGAGCCTAGCCATTAGGTTAGATAGAGCATAAACTTCCTGGCCATTGGGTTGCCATTTAAGGTGAAAATAAAGGCCCTGTGGCATCGCACAGTTTCCCCATAGAACCTTAATGGGGGGAGTGCAGAGGGGGGCTTGCCCCCTTTTGTGGCGTCCGGGGGGCCTATCCCCCCAACCCGTAGGGCCGAGATGGTAGGACTTCAAGTCGTGGAGATATTGTCGGATCGTATATTTTACGGACTATTTTGTATCTCTCGACTACGTTCATCTATACCGAACCACCTTGTAAAAGGCTATATAAGCATGGCCCAGGTTGAGCTTTTCATAGAATTCTGCACTAGTAAGCCTTTCATCTAGAGTCTGTCTAGATCGCCATCTAAGCTTCACATTGGGAGCGCACGGCTGGACAACACCATCATTGTAACTACATTACAGTCGGCAATTTGAGAATTTGAGTTCTCTATCACTGAGTCTACATCTATCTATGTCTGCATTTTTCTCTCAACTCTGTCTACATGTCTATTCCATTGTGCTGCTATTTTCTTATAGATTACCCTATGTTTCTATGCATATATGTGTTTATGTGCATCTAAATGTGTACACATATGTATGTGGGTGCATAGGAGAGAATTTATGTGGCTAAATGGTTTTCATATATGTGAATCTAAGTGTACTTGTGTGTATTTATGCTTGAATAAGTATGTGGATATGTTTGAGCATGTGACTATGCATGTATGCTTTTGTGAATGTGTTTATGCTTTTATGTGGGTGTATTTTCTCTTAGGAGCATTGGGATTTCTATAGATAATTTTTTATATATCATAGGAGAAAGGTATCTCAACCTTTGAGTCAATCTATGGAAAAGCTAATGATGTTGCTTATTCGAAACCTTCTAACATTGCCTCAAATAATGTGGCTTTTTGAGATGTCAAGATTTTTTAATTGTCCTTTGCATCTTATGGGAATTCATGAGTTGCATGAATATGTTTTAATGATTTCGTGTGTTAGTGTGCATGTGCATTTATATGTTATGTGGAGTAAAGTGGTAGAGATCTTTATAAATGCATGCGTTGCATGAATATGTTTGCATGAACTCGTGAGTTGAGTGTGTGTGCACATGTTTATTTGTGTGTGGATTCGCAAGGGGCAATTGGCATTGGACAGCGTAGGGTGCAGTAGATGAAGAGATATCTGTTATGCTAGCATCAAACAAATCTAATGATATGTTTGCCATTGACCGAGTTAAAGGTTCCTAACAAGTCTCTCATCTAACAACCAATGGTGAGCCCTGACACTTCTCAAAGCTATTCTATCCTAGCTCCAACTACGCATACCTTCTCTAATAAGCCATGCCATTCCGACAGTCTTTGAGTGATGCCTTCAAAGAACTATAGAAAAGTTGAATATATGATTTGATTGCATATCTTGATTAGTTGGAAGGGCATGTAGATTTGAGGGGATATGCTCAAGGACTTCAAGAGGAATTAGAGAGAGTGAGAGAGAGGATGCGAGGGGCTGCATATCTTAGAGCACATACAAACATAGAGGGGTCATTCTATTGCCAACTCCCTCTTCATCGTTGTTTGGGTCCGTAGCAAAGTACATGCACATAGAGAAGCACCTATGCATCGTTGCGCAAATTGTAATTCAAGAGGGGGAAGAGCTCTCAGTTTTAGGATGATCAAAAACCTCCAATGCAGCAGTCCAAGATCATAGGGAAAGATCGATGTCTTATCCTACAATTCAACCAACTCTAAAGGTCCATCGGCTAAACTAGGTGAAATCACTATTCTATTGATTCTTTCGACACGGCAGCTGATGCGTTATACAAAGTGAGGCTCCAAAACAACCTCTACTCACATCGAGAAATAGTTTTCCAAGGATGTTTCAAGGCTCCACCTCTATGCTTATGGAAACTACGATGGAGTCATGCTACCATTTAGGCAAATACACTACAAGAGTGGAAAGTCATCTTATTCCATAGTAGTAGATAGACATGTCTTTTGTTATGAGAGACTTGGCTATTTTGGGTAGCTTCTTGTCTTATTTTGATAACTTGATCAAACAAAAATAGAGTGGTGATAGCAAAAGAAATGATGACATGGTTCCTTTGAAGAAGGTGGACGTTGTCTGGTGAGTTTATGAGCACAAATTGAATTTGGAGCGCAAATCCTATTATCATATGAAGAGAGAGGTGAAGTTTTCCACATGTGTTTAGACTTTTATCATGGGTCAGTGCTATTATTCTGGAATAGTATGTATGTATAGATCATTGCTTCCAACAAGATTATTGATGAAGTACATTTGTCGTAAAAATGACTAAGATGATATTTTGGTAATTTATTTCAAATTTCTAAAGATTTTTTAGGATACTTTTTAATTGAGCTAATCTATTTTATTGAGCTTGCTTTGCTTCTGACCAACACTTATTAAAATGGTAAATATTTGGTGAGATTTTTATCATTAGATTGAAATTTCTAGAAACTTGTCTTGCATGTTTGTAAAACTCGTGCATAGCTTAATGGTTTGAGACATTGTGAGCAAGTGAGAACTTAGGAGTTGCGATTCACCAATAGCTTTGAATCCTCGAATCCTTTTGTTTTTCATACAAATAGTTTCTAGAAAGTTAAAAACTCAATCGTCTTACTAATCTATTTCTTTGAGTCTCCAACTATTTACTTTAGTCTCTTGGAAGCACCTTGTAGGATTCTCACTTGGAACATCGATGGTTGGCTTGATCCATTAACTGATACCTTCACCCCAACATTGAACATGACATGACGTTCCACAAGACCACGACTTAGGTGATCTCTTTCTCCATGTTGCATATGCATTCCAACACTGGTTATGAGTAATGAAGAAGCTTCTTCATCCTTGAGGAAGCTCTTGGATTGCAATCACAAGAATTCCTTAGTGTTGAGGGCTAGTTGATTTGACTTGAGTGCCTCCATGGAACCTTACAAGAAGTTTGAACCTCCTCAGTTCTACCCTTCCCATGACAAAAGGAAGCAGTTATGCTTGCACTCACAACATCTTAAATTTCTTGTATTTAGGATTTTTCCAAATGCCAAAAATGAATGTACTGATGATCACATATGCACGTACTTGAGACTTCCTTTGCACGCAAGGTATACCTACTTTAATTTCTTATTTCTTTTCATTATAAATGCATAAAAAGAATCTTTTCACATATATATTTTCACATTGTTTGACTTGTTTTTATCTTTCTACATACGTGCATTGCAATCGCATAAAAACTGATATCTCACAAGAAGAGGAGGTAGAAAGGATTCTTCATGAACTACATGCCAATATTTATGTTCTATCAATTGTATCTAAATTAAAATTAAACAACATGACGTTAGAGTTTGACGAATAAAGACTTTTGGAAAGAATAGATTCAATTAAAATGGATAAAAGGGAATTTAATGGAGTGAATGCTATCATACCTTAGGAATTATGAATAGATCATTGAGTAATATGGATTGCCAACAGATCAAAAGAAAGATACATTCACTCATATCTCTCATGGCTTTACTAAGGAATGCATTCAGCTTAGGTTAGTTACCCCAACAATGATTTGGGCCAATTTTAAGACCCAACTCCTTGCACAATTCTCTCATGAGGAGTATAGTAGAAATAATAGTGCCACACTTTAAGCTGGATCGATACCTCTAGAGCAGATAAACATATTATGTGATGTTTAACTGAATTCTAAGTCCAATTTAATCAATTGCCTAAAAGGTATTGCATAGCTTTAGAACCAGATAAGCTTCGTAATTTCCTCGAAATTCTAGAACTGCCTCTATGAAGAGAATTAGAGCCAATGATAGAAGATGAAACAACAACAAGTAGTCTATTGAAAACTTGGGAGAATTATGCAGTTGTTCATAGAATAGCTCAAAGATAGGAAGGAAATTTTAAGCCAAGCCCTTAAAATGCATGAAAGAGATATTGAGCCTAAGATTGAAGTTGAACATACCTTAATAGGGAGAGAGGATCCAAAGATGATACTGTTAGAAACCAAAGTAGATTCATTAGAAAAATAGATTGAGACTTTAGTGACTCAGATAGGAGCCTTCAAAAGCATTCAAGAGTCTAAACTGAGAGAACAAGAGCAAGAACCTAGGATTCCCGTGCAAAAAAAGAAAAACTTATAGTTAGCCTCATAGATGCAACTGGTGGGATGAGTTTGATTATCCACATGGGACATGCAATCTGTTTAAGGAAGCGAAGGATAGGAATTGGGTCACTGAAATAGATCGACAAATTTATGACTATGCGATGAAGAGACCATTGGGATGAAACTTTGGAAAAGAGGCTTTAAAAAAAATGATGAAGCTTCAACAAGACAAAATACTTATGCATTTGGAGTTGATGAGGATGATGAAGACAGTGCGTTTTGGAGTCATGTGTATGGTTTTGCTAGTAGAGGTAAGTTTTCAGCTGAAACTTTATATCCCTCAGGTTTTGATATTTGTAGAAAAACCTATTGAAATGAGCCTATAGATATGTTCTCTGTCTACACTCATGAAATGAATATTGATGAGAAAAGGAAAAGAGATGAAGAGAATGAGGGTCATGCTAAACAAACTACTAGGTCTAGGAAAGAAACAACGAATAATGAACTGAGACATTAATCTACAAAACTAGAGCCTATGCAAGAGACTAAAAAACAGGAACAAGAGTGGAAGATTTCTAATCAAGGAAAAGTAAAACAAGCTGCAGATAAAATGGAAAGGAAATCTTTGCATGAAGAGAAAGGACAACATAAAACGAAGGAAAAATAACTAATGGAAACTCAAAAAGTAATTTTATACAAAAACATTGGGCACAAGATACGACTGAAACTATTGTGAAAATTGGAGATAGCATTAAACCACATGTAGCTTAAATTAATTTAGCATAAGAAATTAATGTAGTATCAAGAGAGTTATATAATTGAAGGGAAATGGCCAATTGAGTGTGACCATGGTTGGAAGATGAAGGCAACAAGTAATGCCCCTCAATACCTGCTTGGTGAATGTGCAAATGTACCCATTACTATTGGCATTATTAAGGAATAACATAATTTCCTCATTCACAATGCTTGTTCATATCTAGTTATGTTGGTTCAACTTTTTAGCTATGAGATAAAAATGGAAACTAAGGTGATAGATTATGTTAGTGCATTTTGCTACGATTTTCTCTTGAGATAGCTTGAAGTCTATGCAATGTATGAATATTTGCATAGATGACCTAAGAAATCGATGGTCATTGAGGAAAATGCCTCTGATGCATATGGAATAGCATGTTGGGTAGGCACCACTGTCGAGTGGGATAACAATGGATCTTGTATTGATGTCTATCAAACCCTTGTACAAAATATAGAAAGTTTTTCTATTTATTCTCCTTTGTCACCATTGAATGTCTTGGATAATAAAAACATAACTAAAAAAATCATTAAAAACGATGAGAACTACCTAAAAACTAAAGGATACATGTTACCAAATCGAACATTGAGCATGTGATTGAAACATCTCATTGTTTCTCTACTCACGAGTAGTTAGAATTATGTCTTCAAAAGAATTGTAATTCCCACCTTCTTCTTTCTTCCCTTGATGAGTATGCTATAATCCTAGATTATGCTCTCAATGTTGATAAATGCAGAAGATTGAACCAAACACATGATGCTTGAGTTGAAAAATAGAAAACAATAAACAAGCAAGTGAAACCAATAGCATAACCAGTTCCCAAACTTAGTAATGAAATCATAAGAAAAGTAAGTCATGAACCAATTCTTCGAGATCCATAAGAAATTGGACATGAATTTATTGAGGAAACACTAAAACTTGTCAAAATAGATTCAAATGGCTTTCTTTTTTCTACAGAAAAGAATATTCTTTGAAAATCATGCAAGAACATGGAAAATCTTTCTCTTTAGAGCCCTTTGAAATAGGATGTGTAGATCTTAGGATTATTTCTCCAATGATCATTTCATAATTCCACATAACCCTTGGAATTTATGACCTATTCCTTTGTGTAAAGCTCATCTTCCTGAACTGATGTGATTGCTTGAAGAAAAGAAAAATGTGTATATTCTTCAATCCTCATCTACTCCTTATTCAAAGCATTGGTTCACTATGCCACAGAGGAAAGGAAAATTTTGCTTTATCCAAGATCTTAAACCAGTTAATAGAGTAACCATCAAAAATCTTGGTATTGGACTAATTGTTGATAACTTATGGAAGAATTTGCAAGGCATTATATTTACTTGATGGTGCAGCTATGACGAATTCCAATTGGTGATGGAAATTAGAGATATAACTACTATGAGAAAACATCTTTGTTTTGTTAGAATGTGTATGTTACCTCAAAGTGCAATCGATTGCATTGCTCATATGATGAATGCAATGAATTTTGTATTACATGAAAAATTTTAGTCTACACCTTTCTATGCCATTCATTGATGATATTCCCATTAAGGGTTGCCTCGAAATAGAAAAAGACTATACTTTGGATAAAGATGGATGTTGACAGTTTGTTAATCCTACATTCTTGAGGTTCAAAAAGATTTTTTAGCAATTTATTGACATAGGCTTAAGTTTGTCAATAGAGAAATTTGTTTCTGGTATCAATGAAGTTCTCACCATTTGACACCTTTGTGCTCACTATGGTCCAAAACTATACCCACAAAAAGTTGCTGCCACTAGCAAGATTTTTGAAACATGTAACAATGTGGATTTCTTGGTGCCTGCATCTTTTGTGCTATTTGGATCACACACTTTGCTCATGTTTTTTATTGTCTCTATGACATGTTGAGAAAGAAAAATAAATTTATTTGGACTGAAAAACACACACAAGCTATGCAAAAATTGAAGAGATTGTTGCTTGGATATCCCATCCTTGAGCGTTTAGAGTACTCTATGAACAAACCTATCATATTGACTATTGACACTAGTCCTATTGGTATAGGTTGGGTCATAAGTCAAGATGATACTGGATGGAATAGATATGAAATTAGATTTGTGGTGAAAATTTTATAGGAAACACAACCAAAGTATCCACAAATCAAGCGAGAACTATGGGGTATGGTAACAGCTTTGAAAAATAATAAAGAACACTTCATAGGTGTAAATGTCAAAGTTGAGTCTGATTGTTTGCCTCTCATTGGACTATTAGCAAATTTTTTGTCTCCTAATATAGCCATGCTCACATGGATCTGATATATGGAGACATAAATCCTCAATGAGTTCATATTGCAAGTAAGGCAAATTTGGTTGTTCATATGTTATCAAGAGCTAGATTTCATGATGAACTTGAAATTGAACTAATTAAAAATGTGAACTTAGTTGACTATGTTTCACATATCTATGGGTATGAGTAGCTTCATGTTTTCTAAGTATGAAGATGAATGAAAAGACATAGTAAAGAAACTAAGTACATTGTAACCATTACCTAGCTAGACTATGAGTAGATTTTGAAACATTAGGAAAAGAGCTTACATTATTTTCCTATGTAATGGTTATCTTTGGAGACATCTTAAAGGTAAGGCAAAAATTCCACAATGAGTCTTAGGGAAAATGAGATCTTCAGTTCCAAGTTATGAAGAAAATGCATGAAAGGTTATGGGCAATTCATAAAGGGTTTTATGGAACATATAAAAAAAATTCAAAGTACTTGATATTGGCCTAGGATCTATGTTGGCATTTGTAACTATGTTTCTACATGTTCTACTTGTCAAATTCATTCATCATTTGCCAACATGGAGACCCTTTGCATCCTATGTATCCACCTTGTCTTACTACAAGTGGGTAGTAGAGTTGTTACTATGCCTAAAGGAATTGACAAAATATGTCACATTGTACTTGCAGAAGAAGACTTAACTAATAATGTAGAGGGATGCACACTATGCTCTAAAACCACCTAAAATCTTTGAAAATTCTATCTTGAAGACATCATAAGTCACTTTGGATATGTAGAGAAAATAGTTTCTAATCATGGAGAGTTAGATGCGAAAGGAGCTAAGGAATTCTTTGAACATCATAGTATTCGCTTGTCTCTCACCATTGAAGATAATCTAGAAGCCAATGGTAAAATTGAAAGAGGACATCCGTTTATTATATAAGTGTTATATTCCAGAGATGTACATGCTTGGAGGAATGAGCAAGTTCCTTGGTTGGGGGATAGCCAAGGCGAATAGGAGGTACCTACTCCTAACGGGTAAATGAGTAAATGGACCATAGAGAGAACTATAGATGGTTACTAGGCAAGAGCTATAAACAAGCTGTGAGGTGACTCTCAGGTATGTCACTCTCCACTTCACACATTTGGTATCAGAGCATAGAGAGAGCTCTTGGAAAATCTTGTAACTCTCTTTTCTTACACATTTTTCTCCTTTTCCGTTGCTCGATGGGCATGGGTATGGTGAGGAATGAGTGTCCTAAGGAGGTATGTAGACAATGAGAGCCTTTTTCCATGCATTGATAGCTTTATACACACATGGTAATCTCAGATGTGATGTAAGTATGTTTTCACCAAACTTTCAAAGCCTACGTTTTCTCTGTTTCTTGTCATTTTTGCATATTTGTCCTTGTTACCATGTAGAACGTTGAATTCTGAACATTTTGATATGTGAAAGGGTAGGAGTGATTTGTAATGGTCAAAGACATACTACTTCTAGAAATTTTGCAGCACATTCAACTTCGAATTCAAAGAGAGAAGAGGAAAGATTCTTAAACTCAAACATACATACATAGAATTGCATATGTTGAGAAACACACATACACATTCACAGTTGCACATATAATTGCACATACACATAATCTAATAATGAACATACATATGCATTTGAGTACGCAAATACACATATCTAAGATAGAAGGAAATGAGGAGAGTGTGAGAGAGGAAGAAAAGAAAGAGAAAATAGAAAGAGAGACACATACATGAATACCCACACATGCAAATAAATGGTTAAATATATGAATGTACTTATACACACTTTTATGTCTCAAAGACATGCATATGCAACATTTGTTCATGATTGCATACATACAAGCACTCAAACATGCATCTATGCATATATGCATTGAATCTTCTTAGATACATGCATAAATACATATATAAATGCATACTCATGTATATACATAGAATAATATGCATGCAAGTTTACATATGCAAGTATCTCTCTCTCTCTCTCTCTCTATATATATATATATATATATATATATATATATATATATATATATATATATATATATATATATATATATATATATATATATATATGCTTTAGTGTGAAAAATGTTAAATACATATGCTACACACATAACATCCTCAAGTCAGTGACATATTTTGATGGTGATGCACCATAGTTCGCTCTCCTTCTTGAGAGCTCCACGATGGTATCCTTGGAGTAGAAAACAAAACTCCGAGTGTCGCACATGGTAATCTGCACAAAGGTTGTAGAATACATAGAAAAACACAATATCTAGGGAGCACGAACATATACTTCTTAGATGCTACAAATGCGGTCAAACTTATAGTCTGTGGCCAACTAGGCCACTATATGTTTTATTAAGGAACATATACAAAATTTTCTAGTGGCCATTTGGCCTTTCACATGGACACTAATGGTAACAATCTTCCACTAAAGGCCAATATGGCCAAAGTAACTATGGGAGAAAAAATGAAGAATGATAAAGAATGCTTGAGTGAAAGTAAACAAACTATACCTCCCACATGGTGGGCATGTTACAGAGTATACAAGTGACTGTGTGAGATCATGAATTAAGTAACCGCCACCAAGTGACAATAGTGTCAAAAGCTATCCTATGGTAGAGATTTAGTCAAAGCATCTATAACATAATCTTGAGTATGAACCTTCTCAAGAATAATGCACTTAGTTGCTAAACAATTTCTAATGAAGTGATATCTCACCTCAATGTGCTTGGTGTTTGTATGATAGATTGGATTCTTAGCCAAAGCAATGGCACTTTTACTATCACTAAACAACAAAAACCGAATTAATTACCTTCCAATGCCAATTCTCACTATACTCTTACCATGAAGCATTCATCGTAGAAGCTGCTCCTCGACAACAGTGCCATATTTGGTGTTGCTCTAGCACAATGGTAACTACCATGTTAAGAAGCTCCACCTCTTTAATTTCAATCCACGAAAGAGATAGGAGTAATGTGAAGATCATGAATGCAAGAAGTAGTGAATGTGAAGGTGAATAGCATGAGGATGCACACACACACACAAGGAAGAGACAAGCGAGACACAATGGAAGGTAGAAAGTAGACTTTATTGCTCAAGAACACTATTACAAGCTCAAACTAGCTCTAGTCTCTCCTAAAATCATACAATCTAACCTAAAAAATGAGCTCTTTAGCTCTTTTTATAGATTCTAGATTAGTTTTGACCGGTTTTACATCTACTGTTTTGCATAGTTAAGAATTAAGTTATCGACGTCAGTTGGAGGTCCAAATGAGATGTAAAAACCAAAATTGGTATGCTCATTGTACCTAAGATCTTTAAGCTTGAGGAATCCTTGGCTTGTGCAAAATGGAGTTAATAAATACAAAAATGGGTGTTTTATCACTACAACATATCGGGGGTATACCGCGATTTCTACCGAGGAAAATGAACGGGTGCAATTTTGCCCCGACGTCGGTGTAAGGGTCGGTGTAGGCGTCAGAACCAAAGTCTAGGTATAAACACCGGTATAAGCATCGGTATAAGCATCGGTATAAGCCTCGGTATAAGCGTCGGTATAAGCGTCGGTATAAGCATCGGTATAAGCATCGGTATAAGCATTGGTATAAGCATCGGTATAAGCGTCTGTATAAGCGACGGTATAAGGGACGGTATAAGCGATGGTATAAGCCATGGTATGCCCCTGGGAAAAATAGTCAGTATAAGCATCGGTATCTACCTAGGGATACCGATGCTTATACTGTCACCTATACCGACGACCATATCTGCAAAATTTTTTATTGACAGAGTATGTTGTCTCTTGCTACAGCAACATTCCCATGCTACTGTGTAGCAAAAGACAATATACTCTGCCCAAGAAAAACCAGAGTATATGTGACATGTATGACAGGCAACAGAAACATGATTTGATAAAGCAAAACATACTGTCAAATACAAAAGACATGGGAGAAATCAATCATGAACCATGTACAAAGAAATGAGACACATTGACATGATATTTATAAACAACAACGAGAACACATGTATATGTGTGTATGCCTATGTATATACATGTGTATGTGTATATGTATTATGTGTGTATATTTGTATATGTGTAAATATTTGTATGAATTTTTAAAAACCCTAGAACCCTAATCCTAATAACCTAGACCTAAAACATGTTTATGTGTGTATTTTTGTGTATATATGTGTATGTGAATATATATATATATATATATATATATATATATATATATATATATATATATATATATATATATATATATATATATATATATATATATATATATATATATCTGTGTGTGTGTATGCATATGTGTATCTATGTAAAAACCCTAAAAACCTAATCCTGAAGACCTAGAGCTAAAACATGTATATGTGTATGCATGTGTGTATATAAGTAAACGCCAAAAACCCTAATCTAAAACCTGAACCCTAAAACATGCATATGTGTGTATGTATATGTCACATGTGTGTATGTATGTATGTATGTGTGTATATATCTATGTATGTGTGTATGTATGTATGTATGTGTGTGTGTCTTTGTGTGCATGTGTGTATGTGTATGTGTGTGTGTATGTGTGTGTGTATGTGTATATGTATCATGTGTTTATATGTGTATATGTGTGTATGCATGTATGTATATATGTAAAAGCACAAAACCCTAATCCTAAAACCCTAACCCGAAAACATGCATATGTGTGTATGTACATATGATGTGTGTGTATGTGTATGTATGTATGCATGTGTATATGTGTGCATGTGTGTATGTATTATGTGTGTATATGTGTAAACATCAAAAACCCTAATCCTAAAACCCTAACCCTAAAACATGTATATGTGTGTGTGTATGTATGCATATGCACATGCATATGTGTATGAAATATGTATGCATGTGTGTGTATGTATCTCTATGTCTCTCTCTTGCTATCTATCTATATCTCTCTCTTTATCTCTCTCTCTCTCTCTTTCATATCTCTCTCCCTCCCCCCCTCTCTCTCTCATTATCTCTCTCTTTCATCTCTCTCTCTCTCTCATTCTCTCTCTCTTTCATCTCTTTCTCTCTCTCCCTTATTCTCTCTCTCTTTCATCTCTCTCTCTCTCTCTCTCTCTCTCTCTCTCTCTCTCTTTCTCTCTCTCTCTCTTTATGAAAAAGAACAAAACAAGCACTTACATCGATGTAATTCTTTTGATCGCTCTTGTCAAAGCCCAATCAACGTCCTTTCTTGTCGAATTCCAAAGAATTGATGCAAAAACCTCCTGCAAAACAAAATAAAAAAGAAATTAAAAAATAGAAGACATAGAGAAAGAGAAGTATGTGTATGCATATGTTTGTGTATGTATGTATGCATCTGTCTCTCTATGTCATTCTCTTTCTATTTCATCTCTCTCTCTCTTTCATCTCTCTCTCTTTCACTCTCTCTCTATCTTTCTCTTTCATCTCTCTCTCTCTCTCTTTATGTTTCTCTAGATCTCTCTCTTTCTTTAATCTCTCTCTCTCTCTATCTCACTCTATATCAATCGAAAACAAAACAATCACTTACATCGATGTAATTGTTTGGAGCGTTTTCCTCAAGGTCCACTTAATGTTGCCCTTTGTCGAATTCCAAAGATTTGATGCCAAAAAGCTCCTGCAAAACGAAAGAGAAGAGAAATTAGAAAAGGGAAAACACAAAGAAAGAGAAAGGGTGCTACAGTATGTGCAATTCTTACAAAAATTTCAGATCTAGAGAAACAGAGATGTAGAGAAAGAGAGGGAGAGAGAGAGATAGAGAGAGAGCAGAAAGAGAGAGAAAGAGTGAGAAAGAGAGAGATGTGTGTACACAATAGGCGTAGAATGTAGTTCGTGCATGCAAACTCGACAATAGAAAACCTTGGTTCAAAATGCAAGCAAATGTCGAATTTTTGCTCTCGGGCCCGGTTAAAACGTTGCCTCGGTATAAGCGTCGGTATGAGCGTTGGTATAAGCGTCTGTATAAGCCTCGGTATAAGCGTCGGTAAAAGCATTGGTAATTTATAATAAAGTACCGATGCCTATACCGGCGCTCATACCGATGCCTGTATACCGACGATTAATTGACCGTCGATATTGCATCCGTGGTTTTTCAAGCATTTTCAACGGTCATACCCACGCCGAGGCATGACCATCGGTATGGGCAATGTCGGTATGCCCCTTATATGTTGTAGTGTATGATACCTATATTACAAAAGTCATGAAAATCACTATTAGGAGTTTTGAAGACGTAATATCAATTATATGTCTTTGAAAAAATGAATGTCTCCGCCCCCCCTTGCCACAACTCTTTGTAGTCCACCTCTACATATTTCCTCTACATTGATGCCTATGGCTATTGCCAATAGTATACCCCAAATCAAGTCGTGCAAAACCTCTCTTCAAGCTTGGTTGGAGTAAGAGAATCTCTATGTAAGCACAAACCCTGCTAGGAATGCTCATCTAAGGAGAAAACTATCCAACACAAGTATGAAAGTTGGTGAATCAGTTCTGTCATAAATTCTGAAGCTTAAAAATTTACAAGATCAGTTACTCAATGTTGGAGTAAATATTTCAAATGAGATGATGGTAAATAAATTTCTAAACTCACTTGCATCTACATATCCTACTTTTGTTACTTCTTAATCTCTCTCTCTATATGATATAGAGAACTTTCATTTGAAGAGCTACAATTCCTTTTACTTCAAGATGAAGTTCAAAAAAAGGCTATGGAAGAGAACGATAAAGCCATGTTTTTTGTCAAAGGGAAAGAAGAAAAATGAGACAAAGAAGGAGAACATGATTCAAAAATCTAAGAAGGAAATTAAGTCTTCTATCGAAAGTCTTCAAGTCCTTCCCCTAATGCTTCCTCTACACCCAAAGAAAAGTTTTTGACTACATCTGATTCACAGAAAGGAGTATGCCATTACTGTAAGAAACTAGGTTATTTCATAACAGAAATACAAAACAAAGATTTTTAATGAGAAGAAGAAATAATCAACTAATAATATTCAAGAGGTTCCAAAACCTAAATCTTTAGAGGTAGATTCATATGCATGTGTTACTATTGATGAGCTAGTTTTTAATAAGGCAACATTATATGCAATCATAGATCATCCTTGGATTTTTTACTCTAGAGCTATTTATCATATGGGAGGTTGTGGAAAGGTATTTTGCTCCCTTTCTAATGCTTTATGTAGAAGATTGACCATTGTAGATGGTCATGATTTGGATGTTGTAGGTGTTGGAGAAGTGAACCTAAAGTCAAGAGTAAATGGAAATTTCACAATTTCCAATGTTCTTTATGTTCCAAACATGAAGAAGAATTTGCTCTCTATCACTACTTTCTTGTCAGATGGTTCTAGACTTATTTTTAAGAACGATTCATGTAATAATCTCTAACCTAACGAAGAGCATTGTCTACATCAAGGTGAAAATAGAAGTGGTATGTTTGTGTTATCAAACATTAGTCATGCTAATGGTTCTAGGGCTTTTACACCTTAGGAGAACATGAAATTATGGGATGCTAGATTTAGTCACACAAGATACATAGATCTCAAGCATATCAAAGATTAAGGTATGGGGCATAATTTACCTATTTTTGCTTTACGAGATGATACAAAATCATGTGAAGGATGTCTTGAAGGAAAGCTTCATAAAATTCTTGTTCAAAAAGCATGGATATACCACAACCACAAGGAAGTTGCAGATCATAAATTTAGATGTGAATGGCCAAATGATAAGAGATTCCACTCAAGGTTTCAAGTACTTTGTTACTTTCATTGAGGATTTCGCAAGATATTCATGGATTTATAGTCTTAAAGTGAAGTTAGAGGTCTTTCCTACTTTTAAGAAGTTCTTACCTTTGGTTGAAAATGGAAGTCACTAAAAGATCCATATTTTGAGAATAGATAGAGGACAAGAGTACATATCTAAAGACTTTAATTCTTTTCTTGAAGGCAAAGGTATCTATACTCACTATTTCTTACATGCCAGAACAAAATAGTGTTTCCACAGAGAAATAATAGAATACTTGTTGAGATGATGTGTACTATGATGTCACCCAAAAATATTTTTTCCAAGTTTTGGGTTTATGTAGTACATACAATTAATCACATTTTGAATAGGTCTTCCACAAAAGCTTTAAAGTTTGTTACACCTTATGAAGTTCATTATGGGAAGAAATCCAAGGTGAGTTATTTAAAAGTTTTTGGTTCCCCAACTTATGTTAAATTGAGAAGAAGGATCATCCTAAGGTTGATGTAAAAGCTATTAAAGTCATCTTTATTGATATGGAATAGAAAGCAAAGGATACAAATCCTATTCTAGATATAGCTGATATCCTACTCTCATGCAATGCATATGTTCTAGAAACTCAAATTTATGAAAAGAAGGAAGAGATACAAGAATTCATGAAAGTAGATGACTATGCATTTTTTTAGAAGGAATTTTGATTCTTACAGTCAACCATAGAAGGGGGATGATAAATAATCTCAAATCCTAAGAGTTGAAGGTGAAGAGAGAGTTTCATTACCTACATCAGTACCTAGGCCATCATCAATACCTCTCGATGTTCCAAATTATGAAGCTTGAGAAGGTTCTAGAGTTCTACACGAAAGAGATACTAAAGAATGAGAAATGATTCTACCACTTTTCAAGGATACACCAAAATGGTTATATCAAAGTTTGAAGGATATCGGTATAAATGAATACACCAAAAGACCCAAAAGTTAAACAAGAAGACAATAGACAGACGAGGTAAATTATCCAGAACATCTAGAGATTTATAGTATTCTAGCACTGTAGTTGCAAATGAAATAGCTAGTGTTCAAGATGCACTACATATTCTTAGATTGAAGAAAGTTATGCAAGAAGATATTGATTCTATTTATAAGAATCAAACATGGAAGCTTTGTGAGCTACCAAAAGGTAACAAAACTATTGGGTAAAATTCAAAGAAAAGCATATGTTACTATAGAAAGTTATAGGGCAAGATTATTAGTCAAAGGTTATTCACAGAACAAAGGTATTGAATATTGTTGTTATGACAGTAGTTAGGATAGTACTTTCTTTAGCTACATTTTTTGGTTGGAAATTACACCAATTAGATATCGAAATTGCATCTCTTAACCATGATTTTCATGAAAATATTTTAGTTTAAAAACCTAAATGTTTTGAGTAGAAAAGTAAAAAGTTTTTAGTTTGCAAGGTTATCAAAGTCTTGTACGGACTAAAGCAAGCACCAAGAGTGTGGTATGAGAAGATACATGACTATCTTCTATGTGTTAGTCTTGAAAAATTGGATATAGCTCCCACTCTTTATGTTAAAGCTAAGAAAGTTTTGATTATTACTATCATATATATTGATGATATGATCATGATAGGTCCCAAGGATTCATACATTTAGTATTTTGAAGCATAGTTTAACATTTGAAATAAATGACTTAAGTATTTTGCATTATTAACTTGGGATTGAAATTATATACAGAGATGAGTGTATCTACATGAGAGAGTAGAAAGACATTGAGGAATTATTGGAAAAGTTTGAGGTGAGAGATTCCAACCCTATGCACATAGCTATGGACGTCAATGTGTCATTATAGGAGGACGGAGATTCAGAACCATTTGATGCTACATTGTATAGCAAAGAAATTGATTTCTTGATATATCTACATAATAAAAGGTTGAACATTCACTTTATAATTTATCAAGTATCCAAGTTCAAACATAGTTAGGTTAAGATTTACTTGAAATCAATTAAGAGATATATTTTTAGAATTCTAAGGTATTGGTGACATCAAAATTTTTGTAGGTTTTTGTAGCATTATGACATTGAAGGGGGAATTTTCTGAATCAATGCCCATATGGTCCAACAAGAGAACCTCACAACATATGATGTATACATTGTAGAACCTTATACACAAGAAGAATATGGCATCTTGGTCTATGTCCAATGCATTAAGAACTAAAACATGCACCTAGGTTCAAATTGCAACGGCATCACATCACAAAGAATGATAGGCTCTGCATGGAGTTTTTTTCAAAATACTTATATTGGAAAAGAAAACTCAATGCCATCTCAATTTCACCACACAATCAGAAGTATGATTATTAGAAGACTTGAAGGATGTTTTATTATGGTTAAGAATGGAACCACCTGGAATACAAAACATATGTAAACAAGACTTAGAATGAGAATTACAATTACTAATACATTTAATGGTCTCATTACACATGCAAACTTTGAAAGGCAACCAAGAGCATCACTAACGATAACAAACAAAAGAGGAGCGCGAGGACAACCATTACTAATGGATTTGTAAAGCCTAAACAAATCGAACAGTTGACCATTCATAGCGACTCTAGAGAAAGCATTGGCAAAAAAAATACTCGCATATCTAATAAAGTTCCTACCAACCCCAATATAATGTATAGATGGAATAATGAAGCTTGAATCAATATGTTCATAAAGTTTATTAAAGTCTATCCTAAAGAGGAAAAAGTCTTGATTATTATCATTAGGATAGCCCATACCTTCCCAAAGAGAGGTAATGGCAAATAAAATGTATCTACCTCTACTAAATCCTTTCTGGTAAGGGAGAATGAGCTTATCCATTATAAGGCTCAACCTTCTATCTAGAGTAGAAGAGAAGATTTAATACATAGAAGCCACACACATTGTACATCCATAGTTGTTTATGTAATCCTTGGATCCTTTTTTATGAATAAGCTTAATGAAACCAGTGTTGATAAAGGAAAAACGTGCACCTCTCCTCATTACATCTTGTCAAGTCAAGAGAATATAAGGAATCAAAAAATCCCTAAGTACTAAGAGGAACTCATTCGGTATCTCATCAAATCCTTTAGATTTCAATTTGTCAATGGTTTCTCTAACCTCACTAATAGAGAGAGGTAGGTCCAATATGGAGGATACTCCCTAAGGAATCATATTTTTCCTTTTAGGGTTAATATGGGACCTTGCTCTCTGGATGTTGATAGCATGACCTCTTGAGCACTTCTTAACCATAGGAATAAAATCGTTAGGAAAAGAATTTCTCATAGGAAGTAGGAAAACTTACCAATCCAAATTTCCCTTGAGGAAGCAAGACAACTATAAGATAGGAGGTAATCTTTATGTATTAATCTATGTTGGAGGTGAAGGATACTGTGACTGCAACTAGAGTCCCCAAGGAGAGAAGACTTAATTTCTTCAATGTATTGGATGTCCATCATCTTTCACTTAATTCTGATCTTGTTAGCCAACATCTTTTAATTGATAGAGATGTTTTGAATGTCCATAATAGATTTTCTCCTAAGTAGAGAGATAAGGGCAATATTAGAGGAGAAGAAATGCATAAAGATGCTTTGGGTCTTATTGATGATACTATGAATCTTCAATAAGTTGGAATCAAGGTGGGGCCAACCTGAGTTGTAATCAAAGGGATCCTAAAGAGCTTAATAATTAAAGCAGTCTTGTTAGAAAGGTGAAGAGAGGAATCAGTGTCACAACACACTTGCCAAATCTCTTACATTCGATTAAATTCCATATAACCTCTAGGATCTAAACTTGTAGCCAGAATAGTGTGCTAGCTTCTACTATTCAAGGTGAGGCCTGAGTTTCTAGAAAAGTCAAACAGGTTCTTGGTATTGATAGAGTTGATTCAAGAAATCTTTTCAATCCGCTGAATAATTTTATTCTCATCACCTATCCTATCTTTCTCCTCAATCACCATATTACAATCAACAAAAATAAGCTCATAAGGAACAGATGAAATCTCCTTCTAGCACATAGTTTTGTCCCTAGAGGAGTTAGCACCATAACTACTCACTAAAGTACAATTGAGAAGAAAAATACACTTCAAAGCAATTTATTGATTAGGATGACTCACCAAATCATCTTCAACTAAATGCTCAAGACAGGAAGCAATACCTGTAGCAGAGCCCCCTTTATGAAGATCATAATTAGTGACTAAACAAGAGTGATACAAAGGGGACTTCATATTACTATTGGGCTCAAAACAAGAGAGATTAAGCTCTTGGATGCAAATAAAATTAGGCAGCAAAGACAATTCCTTCAACAAATTATTCATAACTTTTGCATGAAAAAGTTCAATGACCCCTAATGTTTAGAGAGACTATCTTTATGACATCCATGAGTGATATTCAAAGAAAACTATGTACTTCGACTTAGGACTTACAACAACACGCAAGGAGTGCTTCATCTTATGGGCCTAAAATTTGAAAGGAAATTACAAAATGTAAATCATCGTTAAAAAAACCAGAGTAGGAGAGAATTATTTTTTAGAGTTCTTGACAAGTTTTACCATAGACAATGAAGATCTCAAGGGATCTTTTCTCTTCGATTATTTTGCTAGAGAGCTTGAGGTCTCTTCATCCACATTATTATTTGTGTTTACATCTTTGAGGGGGGATTATTTTTCCTCATTTCCTTAGAGTTTGTTTTATGAAGTTTATTTAGTTCTTTATGAAAGGTATATTCCCTTTATTGATGATTTACCTCATTCTGATGTTTGTGATAAGGGTGAGGGTTTAGATGAATACTATCTCTAGCATCATTTCTATTGGATACTTGAGTCCATCCTTCTTCTTGATCTTGGAAGAAATTGTTTTTGAGTGAGTCATTATTCTCTTCCATACTACTATCATCTTTATTTGGTTCCAAGTTTTCCTTATTTTCTCCATCATGAACATTTTCAATGATGCCTTGTAAAAAGGATCAATTACTTCTTCTAGTAAGACATCGAAGTGGTTTACATACTTACCTCCACTTTTGTTCTCAAGTTTACTCATGCCATTTTTCCTTCCATGTTGATGGTTTGCTTTAGTGACAAACATATCTCCTGCCACATTCACTTTAGCAACTATATGAGCTTCACTATCAGGCACTAAGAGAGGGAATCTTCTACTAAATGGCCTTGTTTATAATAGTTAAGGAAAACATCTCGAAGGTTTGTACTAATAACGTTTCACTCCTGTAATATTTTATCGTTAGAATCACAATCCTTATCTAAAAAGAAATCCACAATGCGATCGCAAAAAAAAATCAACATTGCCTTGATTTTTGCATGGAATAGCTTTTCACTTTTCAAAAAATATCTTCTTCACCTTCCGAGATCTAGAAAAGAATTGAACTCGGGTGCCTACTGTGAAAGCATTTGTCTTAGCGAACGTGCAACATGAGCTTCTTGAAAATCGTCTCCTACAATCGCTACGTATACTGAGTGGCACTACTATTTCCCATGAAGAATCTTAGAAAGTCCACAAGTTATAGTTATTGTTGTACTATGTTAACATTGATTCCAACAAATGTTAAGTCTTAATCTACTGCTGTTGAAAATTGTCTATGTAGCAGATGTTGTTGAAAGGAAACTAAGTTCCAGAGGTTTTTTTATAATTTTTTTGATATGGTGGGATCACCATGGGCTATCCATGCCCTTGATACGTTTTTTTTATCATTGGTTTATGGTGAAAATTTTCTGTAGGACATAGGAGACCTTGTCAAAATTTTCAATAATATATATAATTCCATGAGAGCATGAAATAGGAGAACTTAATTAATTGTTCTCATTTCATATATTTCGGGATGGATACAAGTTGTATAAACTCCAATTTCTTGTGAGTGAATATTTTGCGCAAGTTCCATGAGTTGATATTTGATGCAAGCCACATCCTTCACAACTCTATTTTAGGTTATTTATTACATAGTTTCTCATGTCTCAACTCAAGATCAGTTGATTTTTGAGATAGTTATGAGTGATAGAGTGATAGGAATTACTCTATTCTTTTCATAGATGGAAGGAAAGACTTCAAGAACACTTCATGATTTCATTTATTATTATTTATTATTGTGAGCACTCACCAATTTATTCTTATTGTTCTGACAGAAGTGTTCAACTTTAATATCATACATGCATCTATGTGGGGTATAAAGTTTGGTGGGTATGGGACATCAAACTTTGTATTCTAGGTGTAGGATAGAGGGTATGGGAGAGATGCCCCTGAGATTGTACTTTTTTATGGCTTGGACTTCATTCATGATCTTCTTACTATTCGATAATAGAGGGGCACTTGAGATAGTCACTTTGTATGTGATCGCAAACAAGGCAAGTTCATAGGCAAGTAGCCTAGAAGCAAAAAGGCAATGTTTGCACATAGGAACTATGAATATGCAATTGCGTTAAGAAGAACTTCATAGAGTATGTACTACTTTATTTCATATGTTTGAGGATAGGCCATGTTTCATACATAGTGTGTATGAGGTGATTTAGATGCTTAGCCTAGTGGGCTATGAGTATGCACAAATCTACTTACCATATTTTAGGGTATTTAGTGGACTCACATTATGGTTCCCATTATATGTGGGAGTGCTAGATTATTACAATAGTTTGCTAGAGACATCTCATTCCTATTTGGGAATGATTTGATCACAACGATGATCAGATGGTGGTCATGTGTGAAGCAAGTTTCATCCACTTGGAACATCTTGCATGTTATTACTGAGAAGGCGGTGGTAGTTCCACTAGTTGCTATACTTTCTTAGCACGTCTTCACATGGCATGATGATCTTAGTTGCATAGAGTGGATTGGGATTTACTTTGTATGGGAGATATTTTGATCCATAGTTTGGATTATTATATATGATAGATCGAGCTTCTAATTCATATTTTGGATTATTAGATATGGAAGACCGAGACTTTGATCCATAGTTTGGATGTGAGAGATTGAAATCTTGGTCCATAGTCTGGTTCATTGACAAATTGGCATCTTGTTCCATAGTCTGGATCATTGATAGATTATCATCTTGGATTTATATCTTGGATCATGATGCGACTTTCTTGAGTTTCATTTCATTAGAGTGAGTAAATGAAGCATATTTACTTGAGCTTAGAGATTAAGCACTATTTGGAAAAGATTTCCATTTATTTTTAGTATTCTTTTATAGAAACTGAGGACATAGTCGGATTGTTTTGGATGACCATAGTAATTTTCATTACTCAAGTGGAGTAAGTGATTTTAGCACAATTATACCATATGACAAGCTCTTAGCGGGTATCTCAATGAGACAATGGCAAGGAAAGGACTACTATTTATTGGTGGAAATGCTAGATAGGAAGCACAAAGAATAGTTGTCTACTTTTTGAGCATCTAGTATTTTAGACACCTAGCACACTCTACTCTTACTATTTGGAATCATAGGTTCTGATTCCCATGTTTATAGCTCCTTCTATATCATTGTGGACAAAGATCTTTAGAAGGAGAGAGTGTTATATTCCAGATATGTACATGCTTGGAGGAACGAGAAGTTCTTTGCTCAGGGGATAGCACAGGGCCAGAAGCCAAGGAGTTTATACAAGGTACCTACTCATGATGGCCAGATGAGTAGAGGGACCTTAGAGAGAACTCCAGATTTTGACTAGGCAAGGGCTATAAATAGGTTGGAAGGTGAGTCCTAGGTATGTCATTCTCTACTTCTCACAATGACTGAATGTGTAGACCCAAACCCTAGCTCATCGACTCAAAACCCTAGCTCATCAATGTTGACCCCAACTCAATTGGCTTCAACACACATCTCCATGCATTTCTTTCGCTACTTATACTCACTACATTTTGACAAACATCCAATATAAGAAATGCAAGGACTGAAAAGCTTTTTTAGATGCTCATCTTGTTTCTTTTTTCCTTATTTCTTCCATTTGTAACCGAGAAAAACACTTTGGTTGATCTTCGAAAGCTTAACTACAAGAAGATCCTTTTAGGTGAGTGCAGTCGGATGGACTTAATCCTGCATCAGTCATGGAGAGCCACATATTATGGAGCATTTGGTGTAGCACGAATCATAGAATCGTCCATAAAGTGGCATAAAGATTTCATGTTTACTTGTATTTCAGAAATGATAACTGTCGTCTTTTATATAAAATCCATGTTTGCTGCTCCGTTGAGCATGATAATTTCATTTCTACTATAAGATGTAACAAGCCCAATGAATGGAGAGGAAAACTCGTAGCCATGCTCATTATGTCGTCTCTTAGAGTTTCAATTTCTGCTGAGGGCCTGCCGTTTGCACTCTTGTGACTTCTTGTATTAATATTCATATTTATTTGTTGCTTTCCAAAAAACTAACGCTCTTTAAAGGCTCAAAATAAACTGAAAATAACTCCAAACTACCCTCCCACTAAAATTCTAATTAAACTCAAACTTGTATCGGTATTTGTTCACCTTTTATCCCTACTTTTTACCCTTTATTCCTTGCAATTTTAGCTTCTTTAACCTTCTAGATTCATTCTTTTAATCCCCTGTGTCATTTATTTTCAGCCCTTCTATCTCTCTTCCGCACCTCACCTTGATGTGCCAATTCATCCCCTCTCTCCTCTCTCTCTCTCTCTCCCACGTCATACAACCTGTGTAAAAGGAAGACTACATTGCACCTTCTCGATCTCCTTCCCACATTGATACATGACCAACCCAAAAAGAAAATAATTTGAACAATAAGAATAAATGAAGCAGAACGATTATGCACGCTCTCTCCTCTCTCCCTCGTATTGCCATGTGTTGTGGAACTATATACTAATGAAAAGAAAAAGTGATAAGGACTAACTACCTTAATAGTGTAGAACTTGGGGATTTGATGAGATCATCTCAAGGATACTCAAGATTTGGATGCATTGCCACAAACAATTTGTTTAAACGCTTCAATAATTGGGAGATATAGCACTTCTTCTAAGAAAAATCTTTAGTGAGGATTTTCGTGTGCCTTATGAACACATGATATTGTTAGTATATAATCAATATCTATCCCTCATGATTATATGCACATTTTTTAAGGCGCCCATTATGAGGACAAGCCAAGTGTGCACTACCCAATTGATGGGAATCCCAACTTGCATGTTGGATGAAGGTCATATTTGACCATGTAAGGTATTATAAGGAAAGGGAGTTACCAGGGTCCCCAACTGTGGGGTCCAATTGTCTATACATGACAACCAATGCTCTACCACCCATGTATAGCCATCCACGAAAGGCCACCCATTATCCTATATATACATGACTTTTGCACTACCTGAGACATCCAATTGAGCCAGCTGACCTCTAGTTTGTATCTCCCTATCTACAGTTGTCTATATCACCATTTAAGCTCTACCTTGAGAGTGCACGGTGGACAATGCCATCATCGTTGCACTTGCTATTAGTAGAATATTTGTTATCTTCTCTGTTACTACTCCTATGTTATATTGTGTAACTATTGTATTACATGGTAATAGAGTCATAAGGTTCGAATAGCTTGAGAAGTGTCAATATTTTAGCCTACTACTAGACTAGAATATTAGTAGATTATTTGAGTGATTACATGATGGCTTCATCAGCAAACACTAATCTTGGTGCTTCAACTAATGTTAATGTTGCACCTATTCGAATTCGTCCACGTGAGTTCACTGAAGGGAGGCTGGATGGAACCAACTATACACTCTAGAAGTTAAACATTTTTGCAATTTTGGACTCCTATGAATTACTTGACACTGTTATGGGATCGATGGGATTGGATCGAGAGTCTATGCGATTTGAAGATCCAAAAAATTCAAGATTGATGATTAAGCCACACACAGATCTTCTACGAGCTTGGAAGTGGTGGAATGCTCATGCATTATGTGCAATTGTCACTAGTGTAAGTGATTCTATGCTTGCTTTAGTTCAACATACTACTAAAGCACATGAGGCTTGGGGCATATTGGCTCGTCAATATGAGACCAAGAACCACACTAGGATACAAAATTTAGAAACTCACTTGGCAAATGAAAAGCATTCTTATTCTGAAAAGGCTGCAGGTTTTATCAAACAGATAAACCATCTTCAAGCTCACTTGGATGTAGTTGGTGTTGTTATAACACCAGAAGAGCTGGCTCAAAGATGTGTACATTTTCTTCCAGCAAAGTATGATGGATTAGTAATAGCCCTTAACACTCAAGTAAGACCAAATCCCCTTACATTTGAAGAGTTTTGTGCTATGTATTCTTTATGCTTTGTGAGTTATTTAGTTTTTAGTGAAGTCCAGCTTTCAGCGTAACTGAGTGGATACGTAGCCTGTTTTGTATCAAAGAGTTGCCAACCAAATCTACTCCAAATTGAGTGTTTGATAGCTCATTTAAAATCTATAGGTGTGTAGTTTGGGTGACCAAAGTTTCACGTTCATTGTATTTTTCACTTGGTACCAGTTTTCATTTGAAGGTTCAGCTGTTGGAAAAAGTCTTCATCCTGAGAAGATCTTCTACACTTTCCACTGCGATTAGGAGCGGAATTCTTCGACAAGGGGTATCAGAGCATTGGATTTTGAAGATTCAAAGAATTGGAACTAAAGTGAATCAAAGGAGAAGCTACAAATGAAGGGGGAGCTTCGTGAATTCAAGAGAGATCTCCATAACATGCTTGAGGTAAACTTCAATCTTGGAAGTTTTCAATGGCTGATTTAGGACAAAAAGTTGAGAAGTTAGACAAAGATAATTTTGATTCTTGGAGGTATAGAATGATAAATTACCTTAAAGGTAAAGGTTTATGGAGTCTAGTTAGTGGAGACGATCCACAACCCGTGGACCTTGAAGATCCCAACATTACTCGGGCACAAAGGAGACAATTTGCTGATTGGGAAGAGAGTAATCAAAGGGTGATGTTTCTCATCTCACAAGTTATTTCTAACACTATGATTGGTCATGTGCAAAGCTTAGAAGTAGCCAAGGAAGTTTGGGATGCATTGGAGAAGGTCTATGCTACCTCAACAAGGTCTCGGAGGATGCAACTCAAGAACGAGCTCAAAAACATGAAGAAAATCTCAAACCAAACCATTAGTGAGTATACATTGAGGATCAAGGAGCTTCGAGATCAGCTAGCATCAGTTGGATGCAAGATAAAAGAGGAAGAAATCATCCAAACAGCCCTCAATGGCTTGAGGAGTGAAGAAAAGTGGAAGCCCCTCATCACAAACATTCTTTATAGAGACCCTCTACCAACATTTGACGAGATTATACCAAATCTTGTGGCTAAAGAGGTAGCTCAACAACGAGAAGGCAACAAAGGTAAGGACAGCCATAGTCAAATGCTATATGCATGAAGAGGTAGAGGAAGGAACTCAATAGGAGGCTCGAGAGGAAGAGGAAGAAGCTACAACAACACAAATTTCAGCCAACACAACTCAGAGGACAACAAGGACAACTCAAATGACAACACACATGGAAGAGGTCGAGGAATAAATAGAGGAAGAGGTCGAGGTTCATACAATCCTCATAAAGGTATAACATGTTATCATTGTGGTAAACTAGGACATTATGCAAATGATTGTTGGCAAAAGAATGGAAGGCTGAATGGAGGCAACCAAAGGAGCCAAAATAACCATGCAAGTACATCAAGTGAAGGAGACAAGCAAACCATGTTTGCCATGAAGCATGACTACAGCAACTCGAGAAGTGATGACAAAAAATGGTTCATAGATTCAGGTTGCAGAAACCATATGACATGCCAAGGAGATTTATTCACAAAGCTACAAGCTCAAAGTGGAAAAGGATGTGTGGAGACCGGCAATGAAACTCAACACGCAATTGAGCATGTTGGAGATATCAAGCTTGGAGATAGAAAGGTATTGGCTGATGTTCTTCATGTTCCTACTATTGCAAAGAATTTGATTTCAGTAGGATAAATGGTAGAGAAAGGATATCATGTTATCTTCAATGAAAAAGGCTGCTTTATAAAGAATCCAAAAGAAGGATTCAAGGTCATTGCTCAAGGAAGGAAAGAAGGTAGGATGTTCACCTTCGACATTCAACAATGTAAGATACCCATCATCGGTGTATATCTAATGTATAGTTTGAAAGCATATCGACTATCGAAGTCATCTCATGAATGGTTGTAGACTTGGAAAGACAGAGGTTTGATGGGGCAATTGAAGACATGTTGCATATAAATTTGTATTTAACATCATCATGAAATCACCTCAATGTCTGAACTATTTGATGAAAATGAAATACCTATAAATGTGTTTGCAGGGTATGAGGTGTAGGTGTGTACGTTACATGTGAACCTTTAATACGTGTGAATCCAAATATATAAACAAAAGGTATGAGAATGAATATAAATAGAACACAAACTTTATCGCTAAATTTATAGTAAAAGTAATGCAAAGTTTTAGGAAAAGAAAAACGCATCCAGCGGGCATAAAAGAACGAGGTTTCTGATTGAACGTACGCGTGTAGTTTTTCATCGCAGCTGACACACACAAAAGCATCGGCTGATGGGAATGAGGTGGGCAACAATCGCATGTCTTTCATATTTCACAGGGACCTGGGGGATGAATGTTTTGAAGCGAATGCACATGCCCTTTCCCGCAAAGACAGAAAGCGAGGAAGTCCTCTTTTCTGCCATCGAAGCTGCTGCGTGGATTACCCTAAGCATAACACTTCTCGTAGAAAGAAGTCGTGGCGCTTCTACTTATTCTATGCCTCTTCGTTCATGGTGGTTAGTTTCTTTCATATCAATAATATTGCAGTTCTTGGGTGCTTGCTTCAGGCTATCAAATGCATCTGGCCGAGCATACGGCACTGACATTGAGATACTGGATATATATGCGGTCGTAAAGGCTCCTATTAGCTTGCTGTTTCTGGTAAACGCTTTACGAGGGACCATGGGTTTATACAAAATCAATTATGATAATTGTATAGGCAAGTCGCTTATCAACAAGTTGAATGAAGATATGACAGAATCAAGGTTCACAAATGAGAGCGCTTACGTGACGGCGGGCTTCTTCAGCAAACTGACGTTCACTTGGCTAAATCGCCTGCTTAACCAAGGATCAAGGCAGTCCTTAAATATTGACGATGTGCCTGTACTGGCACCGAGAGACAAAGCCGAGTATACCTACAGCTTGATACAAGAGAACTAGCTGACGTCAGTGAACGAGCATCATCCATTAACCATAGCGCTTGTGAAGAGTTTTTGGAGACCTCTGCTTCTTACAGGTGCACTTCAGTTGCTTCGGGCCCTAGTCATGTATGCGGGTTCTTTGTTGATAAGCAGTTTCACCAATTATGCCAGTGGAGAACGCGTGTCGGATTATGATGGCTATACCCTAGTTTTTATGTTGCTGGTGGCAAAACTAATAGAGGTTTTTGCTTATTATCACTTCAATTATCACCCTAGTCTTTATGCCAGTGGAGAACGCGTGTCGGATTATGATGGCTATACCCTAGTCTTTATGTTGCTGGTGGCCAAACTAATAGAGGTTTTTGCTTGGAAACAACATGAGATCTGCAGTTATCACCACGATATACAGGAAAGGTTTGTGGCTTTCGAGCTATTCAAGGCAAAAACATGGGGTTGGGTAGATCACTAATTACATGGTAGTAGATGCACAACAGATTTCAGATTCATGCTTGCAATTGCACTTATGGTGGTGTATACCACTGCAAGTGATTCTTGCCATGGTGCTTCTTTGGGGAGATATTCGCATTACGTCTCTTGCTGGTATAGCTGTAATGGTGCTTATATCAATCCGCACAGTTTACAATGGAAGAAGTCAGAGATCCAACGTGGGCAAGGTCATGCAAATGCGTGATACAAGGATGAGGTCCATCACCGAGGTGCTTGCGTATATGAAAGTAATCAAATAAGAGGCGTGGGAGGACAAATTCCAAAAGCAGATTGAGGCATACCGAAGTGAGGAACTTTGCACTTACAAGGTTTGTCATCTTAGCAGCAGAGAACATGTTTTGTCTTTGGAATACCATCTCTTTTGTCTCAGTCTTCACCTTTGTAACTGCTGTCATACTGAATGCTCGTAAAGTGGTACATGCATGTGGATTGGAAATGGACCTCACATCCATGGATTATGGGGATCAAAATGACATTGGTGAAAAGGGAATCAATTTGAGTAGAGGACAAAAACAACGCATCCAACTTGCTCGAGCCGTTTATCAAGATTGTGATGTTTATCTCCTTGATGACATATTCAGAGCTGTGGATGCACACACAAGGTCTCACTTATTCAAGAACCTTGATAGGAATGAAGGATTCAACATCCAAGGTCCAGATTTCATGAAGAATATGAAGATGATGAGATCGCGATTGAGAAGAAATGACGTTACCAGATGCCTTTTTCCCACCATGAGAAACATCAAAAAGGCTGCTCCATTGTGAGTGACAGTGAGAGTGAGAGTGTGATTGAGAATGAGAATGAGATTGGGATTGTGATTGTATGATTGCCTTATTGAGATTGAGATTGAGATTGTGAGTGAGAGTGTGATTGAGAGTGTGAGTGCGAATGAGATTGTGATAGCTCGGGGGTGGTCGGGAGGTCGAGGCTTCTTCAAGAAGCTATTTTGCAAAGCTATTGTATCGAGAAGGAAGAGGCTTCATCCAAAAGCTATTGATGTATCTAGAATCTGACATCTAAAGATTCATAAGATAAGATTTCTCTCTATTATTATGTATGTTTTGATTTAAGCACTTTATCTGATTTGTTCTTTTGAAAATAAAACTAATGTTTGCAAATATCTTTTGTATGTCTGAGTGTTCATGTTTATGGATTTGACGAGGAACGTTAAAAACAACCACATGGAAAGTGTTGAAGAATCACTCACAAATTTGACATAGAGACAGACATATTGACAAAGAAAGACAAAGAGAAGCAGAAACAAAGCATTCAGGAAAATCAAAGCCTTAGTGAAGGGACAAATTCATGTCTGTAATATACAACGTAGAAGTTTCCAGAATTACGAGTTTGTTGAAACCAGGATAAAAAATTGTATATAAGAGAGCGCATAGAACCGGAATAGAATAGCACATATAGAAACTGAGGATAGTGATATAGAAGACGCCAGAGATTGCGTATGTAAAGATGAATAATAGAGCCTGAATTATCTGGTATTCATCTGAGAGAGATGGTAAGGAATAACTACTCAGAATAGTAGAGTTTTCCATAGCTATGAGCAAAGTGAGGCCAAGCTATTTTGTACACATCTTCTCTAATAGAAAACACATGTTCATGTTGAATATTAAGTGCATTCTTTGTATGTAAAGAAATCTCAGTGATTTCATGTTACTGTGAAAGTTAGTTAATAGTTACAGTTTTCTCAGTAAACATTTTCCGGTACTTCTGAGAGTTAGATCTCGTAACACAGTGTAGAGGTTTTCATGAGTGATAGCTTATCTTGATGCTAGGAGTCTCAACTATAAGTTGATCAAAAGATTTTTGTGAAACAGGACAAGTACACAGTACAAAGTCTAACCGTAAAAAGGCATTCTGAATCGGTGAAGTTTTTCCTTAAACTTCAGAAAGATTTCATTTACTGAAGGAAGCTCGGTTATTACTTCCTTACTTCATCTATAATCATTTGAAGTAATTACAAACAGAATTGCAGTTGATTCCGGTAAGATTAGGGTGATATTCTGGTGACAGTCTGGTGAAGTTTTGGTGAAATTTCGGTGAGTTCAAAAAACAATTGTGAAGTTTTCAGTTTCAGAAAGTTTGCTAAGCTACTGATGATTATAGAGGTGTTCTAATATCACTCTAGCTTAGTTCTTGTAACGTGGTGAATTCCGTAGTTGAGCTTTAGCTAGTTAAGCTCACTCGCTGCGTTAACAAGTAGTACAAGAGCTCAATAGTTGATGATGGTTCGTAAGAGCTCAGCAAGTGACAATTTTCTGCAATCTTGTTAGTGAACAAGCTTTTGTCACGAATCATTAGTGGTATCAGAGTAGAAAGGTTCTAAAGAGCAGAAAAGGTTTCATAGAAGTAGAAACAGAAGTCAAGATACAAGAGAATTCGAAGAACTTTCACAAGAAAGGTAAAAGCTGAGATGATCAACAACAAACGGCATCAAGAAACATTCCGAAGTAATTCTCAAGGATAAAGGTTTGTAAAACGTAATACCTTTTAACATTATACTCATCGAGAGTAACAAAAATAAGAAGATTATGGCAGATCATATCTCTATTGACAAATTGGATAGAGATAATTATCCCGCATGGGTAATGCGCATGGAATCTTTACTTATGAGTAAAGAATTAATGATATATGTGACAGGAGAAGAAAAGAAGCCGATTTTCAAAGACGACAGTCAACCAAAGAAAGAAGAGTTAGAAGCCTTGAAGTTTTGGCAGAAGCAAGATGCAACGGCAAGAGCTTATATCTACAATACAATTACAAATCATCTACTACCGCACATTAGAAGTCTGGAGAAAGCGGAAGACATATGGAGTGCATTGGAAGATCATTTCCAAAATACGACGAAAGCTAGGAAGGCTAGCTTATGGTCAGAGTTTACAACGCTCAAGAAAAAGCAAAGTCAAAGCATTAGTGATCATGTCACTAAGATGAAAGAATTGGCAGATAGTCTTGGATCTATTGATGAAGATATCGAAGATCACAGGTTGATAGCACAAGTGCTTGCAGGATTGAGAGGAGATGAAAGGTGGAAACCTTTCGTACTCTCAACTGAACTTTCTTCAAATCATTTTGTACCAGATTTAAATCAGTTGCTTGGACTAATGTTAACGTTTGAGCAAGATTTGAAGACAAACGGAGATAAAGGACATAGTTTGGCTATGTATGCAAAGAATAAGAAGAAAGGTGATAAAGGTAAAGAAAAAGATGAAGAGGAGATGTCTACTCAAGCAAATTTTACAAGAGGAAGAAGTAATGCCAGAAGTAAAAGTAAAGGTAAAGGAAGAGGTAATCAGACTAACAACAAGAAGACTTGTTGGATCTATGGATTGAGCAATCATTTGTCTTATGATTGCTGGCATAATTCTCAAGGATCAAGTTTGAATTAGAACAATAACAATAGAGTCAGAAGCCGAAGATATCAAAGAGGTAGACAAAGCCAAAGAGGTGGATATGGTAGAGGTGGAGCAAGAAGTTGGGGATAGAATTAGTCTCACAACACTACCTACTACAACTATGCGAATGATACGCAGAGTGATAGTCATACAACGTTGATGATGAACTCGATAAGTATATCAGAGATTGAAGACCTCAAGGTATTCTATATTGACTCTCGTTGTTCAAATCATTTGTTTGGAAATATAGAATTGTTATCAGAACTTGAAGGAGGTATTTCAAATCATACAGTATAGACAGGTGATAACACAAAACATAATGTAAGGTCAATTGGAAAACTAAAATGTAAGAATGGAGCTAACCTACTAACAAATGTTTTGTATGTTCCAACAATCCCGACGAATCTCATCAGCGTGGGTCAGATAGTAGAAAAAGGTTTTCAAGTCAGGTTTACAAGTGAAGGAGTATTTGTCGAAGATCGAGACAATGAATACAATCAGATTGCCCATGGTAAAAAGGAAGGTAGACTTTTTACTCTTAAAGTACACGGAAACGTTGGTCAAGCCTTGATCACACATGGTGATGAAGTATTCAGAGAGTTAGAACTCTGGCATGAGGTTAGGACATTTTAATGAAATAGGAATCAAAACTATGGTGGAGAAACAATCCGTGAGAGGATTACCAAATATGAAGAATCAACGTATGATTCACAAGTGTGAAGCCTGTCAGATGGGAAAAGCCCATAGGTTACCATTTCAGAAGAAAGGGTACAAACACGATGGTGTGTTAGAACTTAATTTACAGATGTATGGGGACCAACAAAAGAAGAATCTATCAGCGGGTCAAGGTATTATGTTCTTTTTATTGATGATGGAACAAGATGGATAACTCTTTATGTTTTGAAAGAGAAGTCAGAAGTATTTGAAGCTTTCAAGCATTTTCATGCATATGCTGAAAGACTTACAGGACAGAAACTCAAAAGACTAAGGTCTCATGGAGGAGGAGAATATTTTTCTCGAGAGTTCAATGATTATCTATGGAATGCACGTATCAAAAGAGAAATAACTTGCAGATATACACCGCAACAAAATGGAGTAGCAGAAAGAAGAAACTGAACTCTAGTTGAGTTTGCAAGAGCAATGCTAAAGGAGAAGAATTGTCCAAATTATCTTTGATCTGAGGCTGTAAATACAGCTACATATCTGGTAAATAGATTACCATGTACAACTTTAAATGGGATGACTCCTTATGAAGCCTGGTGGGGTAAAAAACCAACACTTGATCATTGTAAAGTGTTTGGATCGGTCGCTTATGCTTATGTACTATCACAACTGAGACATAAGCTTGAACCAAAAGCTAAAAAATATGTGTTCATCGGATATGATGAAAAACAAATGGGTTATAGATTATGGAGTCCTCTAACCAAACAATTTACTATTTTTAAAGATGTGACATTTGATGAAGGAAAGAGCTGGTATACAGATAAAGAGCATAGTGTTGAAACACTTGAAGAAGAGATAAGAAGGAAAGAAAAAGGAAAATCACATATGCAGGTAAATGGAGATGAAGATCATATGCAGGCAAGTACGTCCAAGATTGGATCAGGTATGAGAAATGAAGATGAACCAAGATTTGATGAAGATGTGTATTCAGATACACATCAAGAATGTGAGCTAAGAAGGTAAAACAGAGTAAGAAAACAACCAACAAGGTATTCCTATGACACTTCTTATTTGACTCAGAAAAACTATGCTTACTTAGTAAAGGAAGATGAAGAACCTCAGAATTACAGTGAAGGAAAAGGTAAGAAACAATGGGAAGAAGCAATGAAGGAGGAGTTCAATGCTCTTGAAGAGAACAAGACTTGGGAACTTGTTCCAGAACCAAATGGTAAGAAAGTGACTGGAAATAAATGGGTTTACAAAGTTGAAAAACTTGCAGATGGAAGGATAGCTAGATACAAAGCTAGACTGGTGGTCAAAGGCTATGTTCAGACGCATGGCATAGATTATGATGAGACGTTTAGTCCGGTGGAAAATATGTCAACCATAAGGACATTGATTGCTATAGCAGCATCAAAAGGATGGAAGCTAAGTCAGCTGGATATAAAGAATGCATTTTTAAATGGATATATATCAGATGAAGTTTACATGGAATAGCCTGAAAGATTTGTAAGTTCGAGTCACCCAGATCATGTTTGGAGATTAAGAAGAGCTCTCTATGGATTGAAGCAAGCTCCAAGAGCTTGGAATAACAGACTTGTGAAGTATCTCAATGATCTTGGATACCAAAGCTCGAAGGCTGATGCAAGTCTACTCATTAAGAGAACAGATGAAGGTATGATCTACATTTGTATTTATGTAGATGACATAATAATCACAGGAACCTCATATGAAGGAATCAAGGAGGTAAAAAGATTGCTTGAAAAGGAGTTCAAGATCAGTGATCTAGGAAAGTTATCATACTTTCTTGGAATGGAAGTTACATATACAGATCATGGCATATATGTTTCGCAAGAAAGGTATCTCCTAAACTTATTGAAGAAGTTTAACATGGAGAATTGCAGAGAAGCTTCAACACCGCTTGAAGTAAATCATAAACTCAGCAAATATGGTGGTGCAAAGTTTGAAGATATGAGGAAATATCACTCATTAGTGGGAAGCTTAATTTATGCTACACTAACAAGACCGGATCTCAGTTATGTAGTAGAAGTTCTCTCACAGTTCATGCATTGTCCGAAGGATCAACATTGGGTTGGAAGACAAAGAGTTCTTAGATATATCAAAAGAACTATAAAAGAAGGATTATATTATCCTTTTACGTCAGATATATAGCTGAGAGCATACAGTGACTCAGACTGTGCAGGAAGTCAAGATGACAGAAGATCGACACATGGGTATATGATATACCTAGGAGATAAGCTTGTAAGCTGGTGTTCAAAGAAGCAACACATAGTGGCTTTATCGTCAACAGAAGCAGAATATAAAGGACTTGTGGAAGCAGCTAAAGAAGTGATATGGATGCAGAACTTGTTCAAAAGCATGGGTATTGATCAAGGTATACCTATCATACATGGAGATAATATGAGCTCGTTGTATCTTGCAGCAAATCCAATATTTCAAGCAAGAACAAAACACATAGAGATTCGATATCATTTCCTGAGGGAAAAGGTAATGGAAAAAGAGATTTAAATAGTATACACATCTACAAAGGATCAGATAGCAGATTTTCTGACAAAGAGCTTAGATGGAGTAAAGACAAGCAGACTCAAAGAAATGGCAGGTATAAAAGAAAAGAAAAATATATGAAAGATTAGAGAATGCAAATTAGTGATTTAGGGGGGATTTGTTGAAGAATCACTCACAAATTTGACATACAGACAGACATACTGACGAAGTTTAAGACAAAGAGAAGCAGAAACAAAGCATTCAGGAAAATCAAAGCCTTAGTGAAGGGACAAATTCACGTCTTTAATATACAATGTAGAAGTTTCCAGAATTACGAGTTTGTTGAAACCCAGATCCAAAATTATATATAAGAGAGCGCATAGAACCGGAATAGAATAGCGCATATAGAAACTCAAGATAGTGATATAGAAGTCGCTAGAGATTGCGTATGTAAAGATGAATAGTAGAACCTGAATTGTCGCGTATTCATCTGAGAGAGATGGTAAGGAATAACTACTCTGAATAGTAGAGTTTTCCATAGCTATGAGAAAAGTGAGGCCAAGCTATTTTGTACACATCTTCTCTAATAGAAAACACATGTTCATGTGGAAGATTAAGCACATTCTTTGTATATGAAGAAATCTGAGTGATTTCATGTTACTGTGAAAGTTAGTTAACAGTTACAGTTTTCTTAGTAAACATTTTCCGGTACTTCTGAGAGTTAGATCTCGTAATACAGTGTAAAGTTTTTCATGAGTGATAGCTCATCTTGAAGCTAGGAGTCTCAACTATAAGTTGAGAAAAAGAGTTTTGTGAAACGGGACAAGTACACAGTACAAAGTCTGACCGTAAAAAGGCATTATGAACTACTGAAGTTTTTCCTTAAACTTCAGAAAGAGCTCATTTACTGAAGGAAGCTCAGGTATTACTTCCTTACTTCATCTAGAATCATTTGAAGTAATTACAAACAGAATTGCAGTTGATTCGGGTAAGGTTCCGGTAAGATTACAGTGATATTCCGGTGACATTCTAGTGAAGTTCCGGTGAAATTTTGCTGAGTTCAAAATACAGTTGTAAAGTTTTCAGTTTCAGAAATTTTTCTAAGCTACTGATGATTATAGAGGTGTTCTAATATCGCTCTATCTTAGTTCTTGTAACGTGGTGAATTCCGTAGTTGAGCTTTAGCTAGTTAAGCTCACTCGCTACGTTAACAAGTAGTACAAGAGCTCAATAGTTGATGATGGTTCGTTAGAGCTCAACAAGTGAAAATTTTCTGCAGTCTTGTTAGTGAATAAGCTTTTGTCACAAATCAACAGAAAGGTGATGTATATTCAGTTTGGAAAGAAGAGGATTGCTGAAATCGATTTGTGGCACAAAAGGTTTGGACATATCAACATTCCCAAGCTCAAGGACATGAGCAACCATGAAGTGGTAAGAGGTCTTCCAAGAGTCAATGATGTTGGACTACATGAGTTTTGTGAAGCATGCCAACTAGGAAAGCAAACTCGACAACCATTCAAGAAGAGCAACTATGTGGCAAGGAATGTCCTCGGCTTGATGCACACGGATGTATGGGGACCATCACAAAAACCATCAGTAATAGATATTTTGTCACTTTTATTGATGATCATTCAAGAAAAGTATGGATGTTTTGCATAAAACAAAAATTATATGTATTCTGCATGTTCAAGAGATTTAAAGCACAGGTAGGAAAGGAAACAGGATGCTACATAAAGACCTTGAGGTCCAATGGAGGAGGAGAATATTTCTCCAGAGAATTTTTAGATTTTCTTTATGAAAATGGCATCAAGAGACAATTCACATGTAGGTACATGCCTCAACAAAATGGAATAGATGAAAGGAAAAATCGACATATCACAGAATTTGCAAGATGCATGCTCAACGCCATGAAGAAGTGCACAACGGCTGGAGTGCATAATCTAACTCCCGAGGAGGTTTATTCCAGTAAGAAACCTGACCTTACACATCTAAAAGTTTTTGGATGTGTGTGTTATGTTCACATCCCTCAAGAACTAAGGACAAAGATGGAGGCAAAGTCCGAAAAATGTATTTTTATTGGATATTCATCGGAGCAAAAGGGATATAGGTGCTACAATCCGGTGACAAATGAGCTACGAGTCTCACGGGATGTGGTATTTGATGAGCTAAGACCATGGTTTGGAGACAAAGGGAAAGAGAAAATTCTTGAAGAAGATTGCAAAGATGATGGAGGTGCTGTCCAAGAAGAATTTTAGCAAACAAGCACTCAAATGTCAGGTCCAGAAGCTTCTACATCACTTGGAGAAAGCTCAACATGGAAGGGGAGACTAAGGAGTCATCCCTTATCACCAACATCATGTTATGAAAGATCTAAAGCTGAAAGTTCGGCCCAAAATAGTGATTCAAATGCAAGTGAAGAAGAGTATGAAGAGGTGATCACACCAAAGGTAAAGTTGAACCGGTTGAAGAAGCAATATTCAAAAGAAAATGAAAGGAGGTCTTCGAGAGCAAGATATCCAATTCAAAGACTGAGATATGATAGTTTTATTGCAAAGCATTTTGCATATATGACACAGGTGGTCAAAGACAAAGAATCGGATGCATATGAAGAAGCATGTACACCAAAAGAATGGCAAGAAGCTATGCAAGAAGAGATGAAAGCTCTCAAGGACAATCACACATGGGAGCTAGTTCCAAAGGTTGAAGGTATGAAGATTGTTCCAAATAAATGGGTGTTTAAAATAAAGAGAAATGCTGATGGTTCTCTAGCTAGGCATAAAGCTAGACTAGTAGCAAAAGGATTCAAGCAAACTCACGGCATCGACTATGAAGAGACTTTCAGCCCGGTTGCAAAGATGGGAACAATTAGAACCTTGATTGCAGTGAGTGCAGCAAGGAGATGGCCATTATACCAACTTGACATAAAAAATCCTTTTCTCAATGGTGAACTTCAAGAAGAGGTATACATGAGTCAACCGATTGGATTTGAAGACAAAAAGCATCCAAATTTTGTTTGTAGATTGAAGAAAGCTTTGTATGGGTTGAATTAAGCACCACGTGCTTGGAATCAAAGATTGGTTGAGTACCTCACAAGGTGTGGTTATAGTCCAAGTAGTGTAGATCCCTCTCTCTACATGAAGAAAGAAGAAAGAAAGCAGGTATATATTTGCATATACGTTGATGATCTCATCATAACAGGAAGTAATGTTGCAAGAATACAAGAAATAAAAAGAAAATTGGTAAGGAGTTTAAAATTTCAGATCTTGGTGAGCTGAAATACTTTTAGGCATTGAGATAGTCTATGGGGAAGATGGCATTTACTTGATGCAAAGAAAGTACCTATTGGATGTTCTTTTCAGATTTGGAATGAGTGAATGCAAACCACTCACTCAACCTATGGACACAAATGTGAAGCTATGCTCAAATGATGGCGAGAAGTTACATGATGTAACTACATAGAGGAGTATTATAGGTTCCGTGATCTATGCTACGATCACAAGACCAGATTTGTGTTATATTGTTGGAGTTCTTTCTCAATTTACGCAAGCTCCAACAAGTGAACATTTAAATTTAGCCAAATGAGTGCTAAGATATGTGAAGCACACTTTCAATCATGCATTGTTTTATAAATATGATGAAGAATTGCAGGTAAAGGGCTTTAGTGATGCTGATTAGGCTGGTTCAAAGAAAGATAGAAGATGCACTTCAGGTTATGTGTTCATGATAGGTAGCAAACCTATCACATGGAGCTCAAAGAAGCAACCTACTGTTGCACTATCATCTACAAAAGCTGAATATAGAGGTTTAGCCTTTGCAACTTGTGAAGTTACGTGGATTAAGAAGCTCTTGGTTGATCTTGATGTGCAGGTGGAGATTTATGGTGACAACATGTAAAGCATTCACTTGACAAACAATCCAATGTTTCATGCACAAAGCAAGCACATAGAAGTGCATTATCATTATGTTCGAGAAAACGTTTTGAGCAAGGATGTGGATATAAACTTCAATAGAACTAATGACCAGGTTGCACACATGTTTACAAAGTCCTTAGATGCTTCTAAGCTAAAGAGATTCAAGGATTACATCAACTTGCAGGATATGGCTGAAGGTGCAAGCTCACATGTGAGCTTGAGGGGGAGTGTTAAAAATAAAGAAGTAAGCTCATATATATTTTTGCAAAAAGGATTTTCTTCAAGTAGAAGGAAAATACAAAAATGAAAAATTGAAGCATTTACTTCAGCAAGTAGTGGAGGCCAAAGAGAATCAAATCCAAAAAATTGAACTATAAGAGGAGTGGATGTCCAAAGTAGTGGAGAAATGATGAAGAAGAGCTCTCAAACTCATCATGAGCGATTTTGGTCACTTGCCTATAAAAGAGGCAAGGGAGGACACTCAAGAATAGAGGAAGAAGGCGTGGAAGTCCCTTTGTAGCTAGTTCATTTGGTTTGAGTCATTTTGTTTAGTTCACTCTCATAGAGTATGTCCAGCCGCACACTCATTTTTGGGTAGTCTACGTGTGAGAGTCATATCTCTCAATATATGTATCCAATTTTAGTGTTTAAACATTCGTAGGAAAGCTTATCTCAACTACTTCCTTTCTCAAAAACAGTTTTATGAAATTCTTTATGCTCTATGAGTTATTTAGTTTTTAGTGAAGTCCAGTGTTCAGCCTAATCGAGCGGACAGGTAGCCTGTTTTGTATCAAATAGTTGTCAACCCAAATCTAGATGCTTAGCCTAGTAAGCTATGTGTGGACACATCTACTTACCATTTTTTTAGTGTATTTAGTGGACCCATATTATTGTCCTTATTTTATCTGGGAGTTCTAGAGTGTTAGAGTAGTTTAGTAGAGATATATTTGATAATAGTGATGATCATATATTGATGATTAGACAATGATGATAAGAGATAAAGCAAGTTTGATCCACTTGGAACAAGTGGCATGTTATAATTGAGAAGGCGAGATCGAGATTTTTGGTCCATAGTTTGGATATGATGGATTGAGATCTTAGTCCATAATTTGGATCATTGATAGATTCACATTTTGGATTCATAGTTTGGATCATGAAAATAATTTCTTTAATTTCATTTCATTACAATGATTAAATCAAGAAAACTTACTTCAGTTAAGAGATTTAGCACTATTTAGAAAAGATTTCCATTTTTTTTTAGTATTTGTTTCCACAGAGATTAGGGGCATAGTCAGAAAGTTTTGGATGAGCATAATATCTTTGATTACTCTATTGGAGTAAGTGATTTTGCATGATTATCCCATATGATAAGCTCTTGGTGGGTATTTCAAGGAGACATGGGCAAGCTGCTAAGATCTCTAAAAATGAAAAACCATTACGGATTAGTGGTCAAGGTCTAGGTGTATTGTAAGAACAGATGTTTGATACGCTCCAGAGATGTGCCTAGTGATGCAAAAACTTGCTCTACACCTACCAAGATAGTTTTAGGGATGATATGTAGACATCTTGTGCTTGCTAAGGATGCATATAAACCATCCTAGTTATTTGGATGATCAATCTCAAATTGATTCCTCAAAACAGACCACTTGACAGAAAAAAAATGAAGCATAGCTTGCTACTTTTGGATGAGATGCAGTCTAGAAATTCACTTAGAGTTCAGAGCCTCCTAGAAATTGACTAGAAATATTTTGCACACCTTTAATAAGATGTATAATGAATCTAAGGCAACAAACTTGATGAACCATATTGAGAGAAATACGTTTTGCAATATAGGTGTGTCATCTCAATATTTTAGGGACTACCTACCAAATTACCTAGTTGTTTAGTATTTGTATCTCAACATTCTAGGGACTACCTACCATTTGTTTTTAGTATTTGTTTCCACAAAGATTAGGGGCATAGTCAAGAAATTTTGGATGAGCATAACATATTTGATTACTCTAGTGGAGTAAGTGATTTTGCATACTTACCCCATATGATAAGCTCTTGGTGGGTATTTCAGGGAGACAAGGGCAAGCTGCTAAAGTCTCTACAGATGACAAACCATTATATATTAGGTCAAGGTCTGGGTGTAATGTGAGAAGCGATGTTTGATACACTCCAGAGATGTGCCTAGTAATGCATAAACATGTTGTACACCTACCAAGATAGCTTTAGGGATGATATGTAGGCATCTTGTGCTTGCTAAGGATGCATAATTCTAAAGAATTACAAGGGTATTTTCCTATGAATTCTCTCATTGAGAGTGTATACAAATGATGCTTTACATTGAGTGATCAAGCGCTAGGCTTGGATAAAATACACCAACATCTCCCCCTCAAGCCTAACATGCTTGAGTCTTCAGTCTTCATTGATTTCTAGTACTTGAATCATGCCTTTGAATATGCTCATCTTGATAGCATCCAATGGCTTAGTCAACATATCTACACATTCAAGATTAGTAGATACATATGACAATTGAATGTCCTTGCTCATGAGCTTCTCTCTTACATAATGATAAGGACTTCATTATGCTTAGTTCTAGCATGGTAAACTGCATCAGTTGAGAAGTGAATTCAGCTTGTATTATCACCAAAGATGTGAGGAGTTAAGGTATGTAACCACAAATCTCAATATAGACACTTTAGTGACATTGCTTCTTGTGTTGCATTGGCCAAGCCTCTTTTTCAGCCTTAGTAGATGATAGAGCAATAGTTGATTGCTTCTTTGAAGACCACAAAATTAGTTTTGAACCTACAAAAGACAAATCCCCTGATGTACTCTTCCCATCATCCTTTTATCTAGCCCCATCTAAATCTGAGTAAAGTTGGACATCAATTTTAGAAGTATAGAGGTAGAAAAGCCCTTCATTGATGGTACACTTAAAGTGTTGGAGCACTATCTTGGTTGCTTCCATGTGTGTCTTTCTTACTTTGTGCATAAATTGGGTAACTATGATAATACTATAGCCTATGTCCACCCTTGCGAGAGTTCCATAGTTCAAGCTTCCTACCAAGCTTTGATAGTTTTTGATATCTTCAATGGTTTCTCCCTCATAAGCCCTTAGATTATGATTCAACTCCATGGTGTACCTAGAGACTTAGTATTCTCCATTTTAAACTTAGAAAGCCTGTCATGTGAAAAATTATTTTGCGTGATATAGATACCAAAATCTTTATGTATTTGTGTTCTCTATCTTGAGTTCGTAAGTTTGGATAACTCTGAACTTATGAAGGTATATATAAGTTCAAATCCAAGAAAATAAGTGAGAGGCCCAAGATCATTTATCTTGAATTCAGCCTTCATTCCCAAATTTATTTGTTTAATTCCATTGACATCATTTTGTACAATTATAATGTCATCCACATATACATAGAGATATATAACCTTTAATCCATTCGTCGTGATGAATGGATTTATCTGTTCAATTCCATTGACATCATTTTGTACAATTATAATGTCATCCACATATACACAGAGATAACCTTTAATCCATTCAAGTATTGGAGCACTCTCTTGGTTGCTTCCATGTGTGGCTTTCTTACTTTGTCAATAAATTGGCTAACTATGATAATACTATAGCATATGTCCACCCTTGGGAGAGTTGCATAGTTCAAGCTTCCTACCAAGCTTTGATAGTTTATGATATCTTCAATGGGTTCTCCCTCATAAGCCCTTAGCTTATGATTCAACTCCATGGTGTACCTAGAGACTTAGTATTCTCCATTTTAAACTTAGAAAGCATGTCATGTGCAAAATTATTTTGAGTGATATAGATACCAAAATCTTTATAGACAAGTTCAAATCCAAGAAAATAAGTGAGAGGCCCAAGATCACTTATCTTGAATTCAGCCTTCATTCCCAAATTTATCTGTTTAATTCCATTGACATCATTTTGTACAATTATAATGTCATCCACATATACATAGAGATATATAACCTTTAATCCATTCGTCGTGATGATTAATGATGTATTTTCTTTACTGGCTTTGATTCCTTGGTCCTGCAAGTAGGTAACTAATATGTGGTTCTAAGCTCTTGGAGCATGCTTTAAACCATACAGAGTATTCTTCAGTTTACACACATGATTGGTATGTTGTGCATCTTCATAACCAATTGGTTGTGCCATATAAACCTCTGTTGAAATCCAACCATTGAGAAATGCATTGTTTATATCTAGTTTATATAGCTTCCAACTCCTAGATGTAGGTAGGCATCTTATAAATTGGTGAGAATGTCTCTTCATAGTTTATCCCATGGGTTCGGGAAAATCCCTTGGATACTAATCTTGCCTTATATCTATTAATACTACCATCTGAATTCCTTTTACCTTACAAATCCACCTTCATCCAATAACCTTCATTAATGGTTTGCTAGGAACAAGTTCCCATGTGTCATTGTCCATGAGAGCTGGTTTCTCCTTCTCTCTTATTGACCTTTTGATTGGTTGATAAGAGCTTTTTGAGCCTTGAGCTAGGTCTTGCACCTTAGCTTTCCCTTTTTTCTTCCATAGATCCAATTTCTCTAAATTTGTCAAGTCTTCTTTAGATTCACTATCTTCATGCTGCTTTGGTTCCTTTGTTGGAAGAGATGAAAAGTCTTCTTTCAATGCATAGGGTACCTCCCCTTTCCTGTCATTATCAAACCAAGAACTATTTTCATCAAAGATTACATCCCTACCAACTATGAAGCCTTTTTTAGTGGGATTATGCAATCTTTATCCTTTTTTTGTTTTGATCATATCCAATAAAGGCACACTTCTCTACTTTGAAATGCAACTTTCCTCTTACTTGAGAAGGTATGTGAGCATAAGCTACACATCCAAGGATTTTGCAATGCTCTCAACTTGGCCTTCTTCCACTCCACACCTCATAGAGAGTCATATCATATATAGACTTTGATGGAAGTCTATTTACAAGATATGTGACTGTTGACACAACCTCTACCCAAAGATAATTTGGTAACTCTTTTCATTTAGCATAGATATGGATGCTTTGGCTAAGTTTTGTTCCTTCTTTCATCTACTCTATTGAGTTCAGGTGTGTATCTAGTTGTTACCTCTCTTTTGATGCCTCTTTCTTGTAGGAAAGCATCAAATTCATTTGAGAACTATACTCGACCAGCATCTCATCTGATTTTCTTGAGACATCTACCTGTTTGGTTCTCTACAAGAGCAAGATATCTTTCAAAAAATTGAAGAATTCATCTTTCTCCTTCATAAATTAAAAAATTGACCCCTTGTTACAATCATCAATAAAAGATACATAATATTTTGAACTCGAAATAGAGGGTTCTTTGCTTGGACCCCACACATCTATGTGAACAAGATCTAATAGCTCATGATGGATATAGCCTTTCCTCGTGAAATATTGTCTATGAGATTTGTCAAATTGACTAGCTCCACACTTGTATGTCATATGTTGTTTTGTGATGTTGGGAAATCCAAGTACACTTTGACCCTTGCATATTTGTTTCAAAGTTCTCTCACCAATATGAGCAAGCCTTTTATTCCATAAATCCAATTGAGAGAGTGTTTTAGATCCATAGCTAGAAAATTCAATGTTCTTGGTGTCCTCCACTTTAAAGGTGAAGAGTCTTCCACTATTTTCTCCTTTTGTAATCCTTCTAAAACCTTGTGTGGGGGTCTTCCACATATGCTCCATGTCTTGTAAATCTAACCGGAAATCCTCTCTCCAAATTTTTTTCCAACACTTAGTAAGTTTTTTATTATTTTTGGTACATACAAAACTTTTCTTAGAAGATTCATGTTGCCATCTTATGTCTTGACATTATCTATTTTTTTCCATTGAATGTCTGGTATCATCACTTATATGCACTTCATGTTTATTCTTGCGATCTTCTAAATTAGAGAGCAATGCGACATTTCCTAAGACATGATTTGAGCACCCTGAGTCAATATAAAAACCATGGTCATCATCCTTGCCATGCTGTTGTAATCCCTCATTCCTTTATATCCATTATGATGGTTGTTAATGTTGTCATAGGAGTTGATGTTGTATCCTCCATTGTATTTGCCTCTATTTGATCCATAGCCACCTCTATTGAATCTTTTTTCTCTAGAATTCTCTAGGTTCCTATAACATTCCTCAGTGGTATGATTGGAGTAACCATAAATGTTACAAGGTTGAGATGTTTGGGGTCTCACTCTACCTTGCTTTCTTCCCCTACCTCTTCCTCTAGCTTTTCCTCTGCCTATGAAGTTGTTTCCGAAGGCGCTACCTTCATCTTCATTCTTCTTAGACTTTGACTTATCCTTAGCTTTAGCACTATGAGAGTATAAGGCAAAAGATTGATTACCTCTTGAGTATTCACCATTATTGTTTATCTTTGGTTCATGTGTGAAGAGTTGGCCCATGAGACTCCTGAGGTCAAGCACTTGCATGTCATTGTTTAGATCCATGGAATTTGTAAATGATTCCCACTTGTCATCAACATTGATTCCATTGATGATTTTCCTTAGGATTTTCTCTTCTTCAATTACCTCTCCAATGCTTCCCCATCGATTAGAGATCTCCTTTATTTTGGTGACATAATTAGTCACACTTTGGTGAGGACTTTTCTTCAAGGTAGTGAATTCCATCCATAGCTGATTCTTTCTTGCTCTTTTATTTGAAGAAAAGGAGGCAAGAGCTTTCTTGGTTCCTCTTGAGGTCTTGCATCCTCTTATGTGAGGTAAAAGAAAATTAGAAATTGAGTTTAAGATATAGGACCTGGCTAGTGCATCCTTTGGACACCAAGTTGTAAGCCTTTCTTGCTCTTCATATATGGTTTTCCTTTGCTTCTCATTGTTGGCATGACTTCATATCTAGATATGTATCCAAATAGATTTATCTATTGAAGGTAGACCTCCATCCTAAGGGACCAAGCTGAGTAGTTGTTTCTATCCAATTTGTCAATGGTGGAAGGAAAACCATCTCCCATATTGATTTATCTTTGCTCTCATACTACTCTGAGAAGAGATGGTTGATATACTCCAAAGATGTGCCTTGTGCTACAAAAACGTGCTCTATGCCTATCAAGATAGCTTCAAGGATATTAGGTAGACACTATGAGCTTTCTAAGGATGCATATAAACCATCCTTGTACTTTGGAACATCAATCTCAAATTGATTCATCAAAACAAAATACTTGACATAAAACAAATAAAGCAAACTTACTATTTTGGGATGAGATGCACTCTAGAAATTTACTCACAGCTCACAGCTTGCTAGAAATTGACTAGAAATTTGATGAATTTTAATGGAACATATTAAGAGAAACAAGTTTAGCAATATAGGGGTGTCATCTTGACATATTACGGACTACCTACTATATTACCTAGTTGACTTCAAATGAATGTAGCTCATAAAATAATGAACCAATGATAATGAAAATTGATATAATGCAAATAGACTTTATAAAGTACCTAGAACAAGTTAGATCTTAGAAAAATATTATGTATACTCAAAGAAATCAATCATTGAAGTTGATGGAAAAACATGAATGTGAACCTGAAGCAAAAAATGAGAATTACTCCAAGATGTAGCTTGAAATTCAATTTGTATTGCACATATTGTACATGATATGAAATGAGCATGAAGCTTGAGAAGGAGGAACAGAATGTGTACTTCACAAGTAGCTTGGTGCTCGGTTAGAATCTCATAAGAATGTAGCTCGAAAGATCTACTCTAATCCGTGACTAGAGATATGTGTATGTATAAAGTTTTTGAAAAGTTTGGGAGATCTCTTGCTAATCAATCTCTTGTAACTTTAGCTCCTAATGCCTTTCTACCAAGGCTGGAGCTTTCTTAGCTAAGTTAGTAATTTTCAAGAATTACAAGAGGACGTTCCTATGACTTGTCTCATTGAGAGTGTATAGAAATGATGCTTTACATCGAGTGATCAAGCACTATGCTTGGATAAAATACACCAACACGTATGGAGTCTGAGGATATTGTGAGTACTTATGGTGCACACATATGGACTCATTGGGTCTAAGAGGAATTCTTGTAGTATGCCCAAGGCAAGGACTACTATTAATTGGTAGAAATATTAGATAGCAAGTAGAGAGACTAGTTGTCTACTTTTCAACATCTAATATTTCACACACCTAGCACACTCTACTCATATTATTTGGAGTCATATATTGTAATTCCCAAGAGATCCGCCTATATCATTGAGGAAAGTGATCTTAAGAAGGTGGAGAGAGTGTTTTATTTTAGAAATTCACATGCTTGGAGGAATGACAAAGTTCCTTGCGCATGGAATAGCCAAGGTCAAAAGCCAAAGAGTTCATACAAGGTACCTACTCATGATGGCTAAATAAGTAGAGGGACCTTAGAGAGAACTCTAGATGTTGACTAGGAAAGGGCTATAAATAGGCTACAAGATAAGTCCCAAGTATGTCATTCTCCATTTTTCAAAATTTGCCATAGCTAAAGCATCTGACGAGGACATTAAACAATGGTCTAGATACTTATCTTTTGGACTTTGAGAAAATTGAGTGATTTGCATACATTGAATAGGGTATATTATTGCATTCATTATTTTGAAAAACTTTAAAACTAGCTAGTGATAGTATCTAATTTTGAGTATAAACTATTCCACTTAATTAAGGAAAACATTTCCTTGAAATTTTGTTTGAAGTCATTATGGATGCGACCAAGGAATGATAGAAAAATTTGAATATGAAGCTTTCATAGGCAGATTGATTGATTTTTTTATAAGTTGGTGTATGTTAATGTATGAAAAGCATATCCCATAGAGATCTTCGTTCTTGCCTTTGCATTCTTCTAGATCCGTTGCTCAAAATCGGGTTTAAGCCTTTCCTCTAAAAACAAAAAAGTTGTTCATGCATAAAAATTAACCAATGGAACTTGCCAAAAAATGTAGAATGTTACAGTACATTAATGGCTATTGTTGAAGAAAATATATATATGAAGTAAAAACATCAAGATGTTGAATGGAGAAAAGATACGAAAAACTTGGAAGTGGTCTCGAAATCACTTTCAATCATTTATTCTGGCATTATAAGGCAGACTTATGCATGTGTTGAAGAAAATAAATTTCTTGGATTTTGTGTAAGTGCTTTTGCATGCTAATATTTATAGGAACTGATGATTCAATTTAAAAGAGTGGAGGACGAAGATTGTTTCTTCAAGTACTTGTTGTACAAAAACGTGAAAGTTTTAAATCTGATTTGAAATTATCATATGCCACTTAAAAATAAAAAAAAACTATTTGGTTTCCACGAGCATGAACTGATTAACACTTGAATTACATTTTATTACTACCCTCCATGATCTACAGATTGGCTCATGAGGATGATGTGCAAGTTTAGTGGGGGTGGATGTCGGAGGGATTTCTCCACTCCAACTTACATTTAGAGAAATTAAAATCTCCTTAACAGAATTGGTGATCTCTAAACCTTTCCAAAATTATTCCATGTGATTTTCATAATCCCTTTATGCAAGTAGAACAAAATCAAGATGTGTTCTAAACATTGGATAAAGTTTGGAACCCTTCTTTGAAGCCTCCATTTTATCTCCATATATAACCTTTCTTAATGACCTATGTGAGCACTATGAATGATTTTAAGGGTGAACCATATATACATATGTATAAGTATATGGATACATGTAAAGTATTGCGTGTGATTACCCTATATGTCTATGCATATATGTATTTATGTGCATCTAAATGTGTATAAATATGTATGTGGGTGCATATGTGAGTATTTATGCGGCTAAATGGTTTTCATATACGTGAATCTAAGGGTACTTATGTGTATTTATGTACGAATAAGTATGTGGATATGTTTGAGCATGTGACTATGCACATATGTTTTTGTGAATGTGTTTATGGGATAAACTAAGAGCGATTACAAGATACTATCATCAAATTAGCACTAAGCTAAAAACAAGAGATCTTAAGCTCTTGGAAGCAAATAAAATTAGGAAGTAGAGACAAGTCCTTTAGTCAGTTGTTCATAACTTTAAAACGAACAAGGTGAGTTAATCCTTTAATGTTGAGAGAAAATATCTTTATAACATCAATGGCTGATATTTAAAGAAAATAATGAACTTCAACTTAGGCCTTACAACTACAATCCAGTAGTGCCTTATCTTACCCTCAAGAAACCTGGGAATAAAAATCAAAGAAAAATTTACAATTTAAATAACCATGAAACAATCTTGAGTAGGAGAGAATTATTTCTGACAGTTCTTGAAACGTTTTACCATGGATAATGAAGACCTAAGGGAATCTTTTGTCTTAGCTCATTTGCTGAAAAGCATGAAGTCCCTTCATACACATTACTAGTCATATTCACATCTTCCTAAGGGGGATCATTTTTCCTCATTTCCTTAACATTTTTTTGATCAATCTTATTTAGTTCTTTATAAAAGATAGACTCCCCTTCCAAATAGCTTCCCTCATGTTGATGTTTGTGATTAGGGTTCTGGTTTACATGAATACTATTTGTAGCTTCCTTTTTACTGGAGAATTGATTCCATCCTTCTTCTTGATCTTGGATAAGATTTTTTTCTGGTGAGTCATTATTGTCTTCCATACTGCTATCATCTTTATTGAGTTCCAATTTTTCATTATTATCTCCATCATAAACAATTTCATTGATGTCCCAATCAAAATGATTAGTTACTTCTTCTACTAAGACATTGAACTAGTTCACATACTTACCTCCTCTTTTTTTGTAAGGCTTGCCCATGATGTTTTTTGTTCCATGTTGATTATTTGCTTTAGTGGCAGTCATATCTCTACCAACCATATCAACTCCATTATGAGACATTTAGAGAGGGAAATCTTTGACTAAATGACCTTGTTTATAAATGACCTTTTGTTCATGTAAGGATTTACCATCAGAATCTTTAATAATCAGAGGTTTTGATAGGTGTAGTTGTGTCCACCTCCACCATGAGATCGAGGATCCCATTTAGGCTTGATGTTGCCTCTATTTATTTGACCAAACACTTTACCAATTAGATCACATAAGTTACAAATCCAAGGGTAAATGACAACAGGAAGATCAAGAACTTCCAACCACATAGGCACCTTTGTGGGATTAGGTTTTATAGGGTTAAAACGAACAAATCACTTGGAAAAAGTGTTGGGGGTGTATTTGACAAGCCATTCTCCCTCACTAGTAACTTTTAAAGCACTTAACGAATCTTCCAAATAAAATAGAAAGTAATTATTTGGTAAATACTCAGTATAAGTCACAAAGAGGCATTTTCTTTCCTTGTTGGCTTTAACCCAGTGTCTTCAGGTATCAAGGGTTGGACTCGCACCATGGCACAATCCAATGATAACCTTATCAGTTACTTGGGTTTGCTAGCTCATATAGGAGTTACTATCTATCACTAGTGTGGATTCTTCATTATCAAGCATTTCAAAGTCTACGCTTAATTCATGAGCACCATCTTCTTCAAACACATTATCTTTGCGCTTATCAAAAACTGCAAATGATTATGGATCGGTATCGCCTTGTTTCTTGTTATTGTTGACAAGCCTCATAAGAGCTTTATGCTTTGAAAAACTTTAGCTTCAGCTGATGTCAAGCCTAGATCATCTTTTATTATTTCAAAAGAGGAGGTTCTTCCTGCTTCAAAATACTCGACTCCTAGCAAAGGAGATTGTTCCATCATAGTGAATTTATTGCATATAGCATCTTGGAGTGATATCATGTTGACATAGAGGATGGAAAACCAAGATTAGGGCACCATACCCTAAAAATAGTAGAACAAGAGCTCTAGACACCCTAATGGAAGGGGCTAGGAATACAAAGGCAGAAGGGAATAGATAGCGCCTAGATGTGAGGGGCAAGTAGACAACCCATAAAAGCCTAATTCTCATTCAAACTTGTCAATTGCATGTTTTTTCTTTGAAAGAGGACGTTGGACCAAAGCTTACTCTGTTTTTTCTTGACTTAATTTAAAAAAAACTCATGCAAAGAGGCATAATACTCATGGAGCCTCGAGTATCCCCCAAAGTTGGGGCTCAAACTAACAAGAGTATGCGAGGGTTGTGCAACATTTTTGGCTTGAAGTGAAAACAGAGTTTGGCTTTGAAACTAGCCTAAGATCCATTACAAGTCAAATGTGTCTAGAAAACGTTCAACCCTTGCCCCTCCTTAGTACAAAAATGCTCCATCCAATGAAACAAACATTCATTGAGAAGTTATGACTAGTAAATGAAGGCTATAGTAAACTATTTATGAATATTAGATGGCTTATATAGAATTATGCTCACCATCAATGGACTATGGAAGTCTATTATAAGAAGGAAAATGGCCACTAGAAATTAGAAACTGGCTAGTGGATCAGCTTTGAGGACATAGATCCTAAAATAAGAGTGAACTATGAAGAAGGGACCCTCCTGTAGAGCAGATGCCTCACCTAGGAATAGTGAAAAACCCGACTCCTCATTGGTCAGGATCCGCTCTGCCACAAGGGTCGTATTTGGCACAATGGCAATCGCCTTTTCAAAATTCCTAGAATCAAGGTAAACATGGATTATCATGTTACTTTTAACAAGAAGAGGTGGCTGACCTGAATGAGGCTATGTTAAGATTTGAAGTTCATGTCTCTCTAGTATCCCCTCATCGAGACCAAAGAGTATGTTCTCATGTGGTAAATCCTCCAGTAGGGTATCTAGAACAATCTAAGAGCTAGCAAAATTTGTGGGGCTTCACCATTGTGCAAGCAATGCCATTGTAGCATAAAGGACGTAGGTCACATCTTCTTTGTGTGCCCCAAGTCTCTTCTGCTCTACCAGACCCTAGTGAATATTTTGCAGCTACAAGAACAAATCACCTAGAAGCAAGCGCTTCTAGGCAAAGCAATAAACTTCTTAGTGGCATTGTGGAATGCTATAAGAGGGGCGACCCTCTAGAAGATTTGGAGGGAGCGGTGTGCCTACAACATTGGAGTCCCTCCTAAGGAGTGATCGATCAAGAAGTCTTTATTCTTCCTTGGCAAAAACATCTCCAACCTCAAGAGGTCCCCACCTTTCATTCATCATAAATTTTTCTCATCAAGAACAACAAGCATAAACCGAAGTGGGCCTCCCTTGAGGGGGGCGAGAGGGTTATTAATCTCCTTTCTAACCTTCTCTGGGTCTACATGTTCTACACTTGCTTTGTGGGATACAGGGGGTCCCAAGGGCACTAGTCCGAGTTGCTTGTAACTCTCTCTTTCTTTATTTCAATTAAAGTCTGGGAGAGTAGGCATGGGCTGAACTGCCCTTTTGAAAAAAAGAAGCAAAATGGGAAAGTAGATAGCTCTTCCTTGCTACATTTTATGACTAATACAAGATTTTCCGAAAATAAACTTTCTTTTTCAATTAATGGAGGTTCCACATAGTACCATGGTACAAGTGAATGGATATAGTATGGGGGATATCTCATATCCCACAAAATAGAGGTTAGGAAATCTTATAACTAGTTACAACTAGTTTACACTTGCCAAATCCATTATGTCTTCATCCCAAGGTTGACCATATGACTTTTATGCTAGTATATACACATTGTTATCTTTACACTGCCCTATCCATATGGTGGGAACTTCACATTGCATGTTTTTTTATGAAAGAGGAAGTTGAACCGAAGGTGGATATATTTTTCTTGAATTAATTCAAACAACAAATCTATAGGTGAAGGTGCATAGTATTCATGGGACCCCTCACATTGGACAAACTAGGGATTAAGATTTAGTAGGTTGCATGAGGTTTGTATAACATTGATGGACGAAAAACAACAAAAAGAATGAGTTGCAAATAGGCGGAAGGTCTATTACATGTTAACTCCCATACGCATGGGTTCATACCCCACCCCACATCAAAAGATCAATGTTCTATCCAAGTGAACAAGTGTGCATTGGCAAGCTACTAGTAGATAAAAGTTACACTAGACTATTTATGAGTAGTATATGGCTTGTATAAAGTTTTTTTCTCACCACCAATGGGATACATCTTGACATAACCGGTTCTGTAATGATTTCATTAATATGGGGTTCTATTATTTCTCCTAGAAAAAATAGATTGATGGCATTAATACGGGGATCTATTATTTCTTCTAGGGATAATAGTTCTATGAGTCATTTCTTAGAGTTTGTTTTGTAAAACGATCAGCTTTCTAAGTAATACTACGGTTATCCGTATGATTTCATATTGATGGTAGCCTGTACATACTAATGGAATTTTTTCTTTTGATCTTCTTGAATTATGCGATAAAAAGGATTCTTGAATTATGCGATACAAAGGACGTTTAATATTGCAGCGATTTCAGCTGTCTAATGAATGGTATCGGTTATCCAACGCGGGAATAGGTTATAGATGGAATGTGCATAATAAAGGATTATTAGTTATATATATATATATATATATATATATATATATATATATATATATATATATATATATATATATATATATATATATATATAGAGAGAGAGAGAGAGAGAGAGAGAGAGAGAGAGATGCTTAAATTATGTGCAAAATTACCCGTACGCTGCTTTTAAAGTATGCTTATTCCCTCGTTGATTATTTGATTAGTGTAGCATGTCACTATTAATATTTCTCAAGAGTGCTATTTTCTAAGAGCTTTGTGAGACAATGCTTCATTGTTAACATGACGAGGGTTTGATCTAAAGTGTGATTGCTTCTATACTTTTTCTATGTACATCCGCTTCTCTGCATCATATACAGTGGGTCTTCTCCCCGATTGAATTACGCAATTGATAAAGGAAGTAATTGAGTTGTAATGTTAGTAATTTAAATGCATATTCAGAGTTTCCGAAAGTAATCATGTTCGCAAGTAGTCACATAATATGCATATTCGTAAGTGATCACATAATATGCATGGATTTGTGAAAAAAGTGAATACATGGCGATCATAAGCACGATGCGAAAAGTGAAGCATGGTTTGAGATTAGATAAGATTTCATTAGAGTTATATCCCTTGTTATCAAGACTTGAAGCAAGATTTCTTAGGACTGATAAATTAACAGTCAATGACAATTCATTAATGGAACATACCTTTAAATTATGTGCATAAAACAAGATGTGAAAGGCGGAAGAGAAAGCAGAGATGGGTCTGGCTCTTCGTTCAAAGACAATGACTTGAACACTCTTATTGGAAAGATCAATGCACACCCAACAGCCAGTTAGAAAGCAAGAAAGAGTATGTGGAAAAACAGGATGAAAGAGAAACCAATAATAGTAAAAATAGAGTCATTTGTCGTATTTGAGAGAACAAGAAAGAAGCTCTATTTTTTCGTTGTCCACATATGTCTTATACACGAACGTGTATGACCTTTTAGCGCATTCCAAAGTTCTATTAGTATGGTCTTCTTACTACCTATTCGTACGTTCGATGGCCTCGAGAGGAGGCTATGGGTGCCTTTAAACGAAAAAATGTGGAAGATTTCCTAACGAGTTTTTTTATCACTCTAACAGATTTCTTAACGCTTTATATTCCTTTGATCTATAAAGAGGTTTCTAGTAAAGGCGCTCTCCCTGCTAGTTTGAATAGTCGAGTAATTTGACTTATAAAAGAAAAAAGTTAACAAAGGACATTCTCTGCTAGTTTGAATAGTCGAGTAATTAGACTTATAAAAGAAAAAAAGTTAACAAAGGACATCAACAATTGGAGACCGATTACTTGTCTCAATATTATATATAAGATTTTCTCTTCTACCTTGGCTAGGAGACTCAGCCCTATAATGAATCAAATTTTCTTACCTGAGCAAAAAGGCTTCATAAAAAGGAGATACATCATTTGTCATGAGGAAGCTGAAAATAAGGAAAGCTCACACACACTCTCACAATCAAAGAGGAGCACACAGAGATTGAGGCAAAGAAAATGATCTTCTTCCTCTTCTTCTTCGTCTTCTTCTTCTTCTTCTTCTTCTTCTTCTTCTTCTATTACATAAAAGAAATGTACAAAAGTGAACTAGAACAACAATACTACAACCACAATATATATAGAACAGTACATAAGGAAAATCCTAATGTATGCAAATGTGTGATCTAGCAACAAAACAAATGTACCATCACTCTCGGTAGATAAATCTAGTAAAGCTCAATGAAGTGTCCCTAACATATGCCAGAATGACCACTATACATGTCAAAGAAATGAAAAAGTGATGTGTCATCCTGGATCATCACATATTGAGCTTGATATCTCAACACTCCCCCTCAAACTCCATGGCATGTCCTCTGAGCCAAGCATCTTTTGAAACGTATTCATCTTCTTTGCTCCAAGTGCTTTAGTGAAAATATCAGCAACTTGTCATCTCTTATCACATAAACCAGATCAATATCACTTGCTAATACCTTCCCTTTGATGAAATGATAATATACCTCAATATTCTTTGTTCTAGCATGAAAAAAGGGTTCCTCGATAATTGTATGCTACTAAGATTATCACAATAGATGGTGATAGGGTTATGCACCCAAACCTTAACTTGCATGTAACATCTCTAGCCATGATGCCTCACATGATGCCATTGCAGCACTTGTATGCTCAATCTCTATAATCGACAAAGATACAGTGGGTTGCTTCTTACTGCTCCATTCAATAGCTACACTCCCAAGTGAGAATAAAAAGTCACTAGTAGATCTTCTATCTGGAATTCTATCAAACCAATCTGCATCAATGTATCTATGAACTTGAAAATCTACACAAGCTTCATAAAAAATGCATGATCCAAAGTAGCAATCACATAATGTATAGTGCACCTCATAGCATCTAAATGTGGCTTTATGGGAAATTGGATAAATTGACTTTGAAGTCCAACAATGTAGCTTAGATCTAGCATTGTAATTGGGAGATATATTAGACTTCCCACAATTTTCCTGTACATAGTAGATTCACCTAATGTAGTATCCAACTTCAATTTCAAATCCAATGGCATATATCAGACCCCAGAGTTTTCCAATGCTTCACCTAATGTAGTATCCAACTTCAAATTCAAATCCAATGGCATAGAAATCGGATTACAATCATCCATACCATACTTTTGTAGCTTATTCAAGGTATATTGCCTTTGCATCATCTAGATACTTGTTTCTGCATGTATAAACTCAATGGCCAAAAAATAGTGCAGCACACCAAGATCTTTATGTCAAGTTCCCGCATAAGAACTTACTTTACCTCTTTTAATTCTTCCTTCATTATCACCACCTACAATAAAGTCATCAACATAAATAGCCACAATCATGATGCCATCATCACCCTTCATTGCATATAGTGAATGATGTCCATCACACGTAGAAAACCCAATGGTGGTTAAGTAGTCAACAATCCTTGCATGCCAATCAGGAGGGGCTTGTTTAAGCCCATATAAAGCCTTTTGAAACCTACAACATATTATGGGTGCTTTGAATCTTCATATCCTTGTGGTTGTTCTACGTATACTTCTTCTTGTAACTCACTACGTAGGAAAGCATTCTTTCAATCCAAATCATGCAAAGTCCATCCTTTTGTTATAGGTAATGCAACAAGTTCTCTGATAGTAGACATTTTAGCTAGAGGGCTAAATATTTCCTCATATATAATGCCATATGTCTATGCATATCCTTCTGCTACCAATCCTACTTTACACCTACTTATGCTACAATCAGCATAGTGCTTTACCTTCTATACCCACTTGCAGCCTATGGGTTTCTTTACTTGCAAAAATGGAACCAACATTGATGTTTTGTTTCCATAAAGTTCAGCCATCTCCTTATCCATATGATTTTTCCTAATGTTCATTTCCAATTGCAGCTTCAAAACAAGAAGGTTAAGCATCTTATATTGCTTGATGATGCATTTGGTCCACTCAACACTTGAGATTCTACACTTGATTTTTCAGCACTTTGTTTCGCATTTGGTTCAAGATCAAGTCCATCTTTGGCATGTGCATAGAAGCTTGACATTTCATCACACACCACATCTTTAATTACCTTCACGTGTCATATGTGTGGGTTAAAACACTTATATCCCTTTTTCTTAATGGAGTACCCAATGAAGATACATTTTTTGCTTTGTATCAAGTTTCGTCCTCACATATTCTAGAATATGTACATATGCAATATAGTCCAATACTATCATGTGATAATTTTAGCTTTTTAGCTATAAACTTCTCTGTAGGTGTAACTTGATGTACAATAGGAGTCAGAGTTCTCTTCATGACGTATACAATAGTATGCACAACTTCTGCCCAATAACAATGAGGCATATTCTTCTCCGCCATCAAAGCTCTTGTTATTTCTACATGTGTATTTTTGCATTCAGCAATGTCATTCTATTGTGGTGTGTACTTGCATGAAATCTGACATCGAATTCCATGATGTTTAAGAAAGTTGCTCAAATCATTTGACATGTATTCACCTCCTCCATTAGACCTTAATGTTTGAGTATACTTTCATGTCTTATCTACCACCATAGCCTTAAAGTTATGGAAGTGAGTGAACATTGCAATCTTCTCTTTCATGAAATATACCAATACTTTTCATCTATGAACATCTATGAAAGTAACATAAAACCTAAAACTACCCATAGATATGGTCTTTGTAGGATCCCAAACATCTTTATGTACAATTTGTAGCACATTCTCAATAACATGCATGTCATGTAGAAATGATGCCCTTGAATTTTTATGAAATTGACATGTTGCACATACCTTTTGCATTTTGACAACTTTGAAATTTGGTAGTCCATTGACAATCTCCTTGGATTGCATCAATTTTCGGTTTAGGCTTCTGGTTCATAGAAACAGATGGATGAGACGGAACCGTTCCCCATTTCAGGAGCCTCTATAAGTTTGCATGTCCAATTCCTTTATGGTAGATCTCTATATCAGTAATAATTCCTACACCTTTCGCAAACGTGACTCCATTCATTTTAGGAATTTTCACATTGAAGGTGAAAATCCTACCCACTTTGTTTCCTTTGGCGATCAATCTTCCATTCTGTTTGTACTCTTCCAAATTTAGCCCATCAGCATTGAACATGAGTTGTAATCCCAAGTCAACCGTTTGTCCAATAGAAATGAGATTCTTTGTTATATTTGTAGAATGCAACACATAAAAAATATGTTTTACCTTCCCATCATCCATAAATAATACTATGTCTCTTGTATGCTCGATAGGGTGTGATGTATCATCACCTGTTTCAACATATCCAGGAACTAACAATTTCTTCAAACTACTAAACCATTTCGCATGATTGGTCATGTGATTTGAAGCACATGAATCAACATATTAAACATAACCATTTGATTTCAAAACATCAATAGGCATTGTATTGATCATATGATGTTGAACCATGAAGAACTTCTCAGAATCATCTACACTTGTAGATGTATAGTTGTTTTGCTATCTCGAGTTATTTTGATTCTTCAACCTACAACCACAATTCTAGCATCCTCTACCACCATTACCTAAATCATTTCTTTGCAAATTGTTGTGGCCTCTTTGGCTCCCCGTGACTTGAAACAATCCTCTACCTACTACATGATTGTGATGTTGACTTTGGTCTTCGTTACTATTTCCTCTTCCACTTATAAAACCTCTACCTCTACCTCTTCATCTACTAGAGTAGAATACCTACTTAAAACTAGGTCTTCCTTGGGAGTTCCCATCCTTACCAAGATTCTTTCCTTCAATAATCAGCATGGACACTAGATGAGTAAAATTCAAAATATTTTCCCTATTGTGAATAGATGTTTTGAACTTCTTATATGTAGCTCCTAGACCATGAAGGCATACTTCCACCTTATCATCATCACCTACATTGATGCCAATCGATGCAAATGACTCACATATGCTTTTGATTTTCAAAGTGTAGTCACTAACTAACATGCCCTTTTTCTTCAATGTATGCAGCTTGCTCTTTAGTTGTAGTTTTTGTGCATTTGTATTGGACTCATAAAATGTGACCAAACTATTCCAAGCCTCTTTTGGAGTCTTGGCATCCTATATGTGCCCAATCATGCTATCATGTATGCTAAGAGATAGTCAATACATTACCTCTTGTGCTCCTTGATTCCATTCCTAATATTCTCTTAACTAGTCTGCAGTCTCATTCCTCTCTAATAAAAGTGGAGCATTTTAATTCACTATTTCAATATACTTCCAATGGACTTTTCCCATTAGGAAATTCTTCATTTTGAATCTCCAAGAATGGAAGTTGTTCTTTTCTAACGTATTTGTCATAAGATGACTCATTCCATCTACATTTTCCATTTCTACAGCAATTCACAAAACTACAAAAACATTACAAGCAATACTTTTGCTTGAATGCTCTCACACTTTGATGTGATAGTTCAATCTCAAAAAAATGTTGATTTTATGTATCAATAGTGATACACATAATTGCTTGAAATATTGGATCTTGAATATATGAGTGTTGAAAATAGGATGCAAGTTACAATTTCTTAAACTTACCTAGTTTTTCTGTGGGTCCTAGCTTGTAGGCTCAAAACGAAGGTGGAGATGGCTCCGAAATAGATGTCTAACAAAAAAACTGACTAGAGAGGATTGACCCTTGAGAATATTTTGATGCCTTCTACCTTCACACCAATTTTCATAGCAATCGGAGGTCGTTTGTCACTAACGCTTTCTCCATGCCTTCTCGTGTATTCTTCATCGTCGACCTTCTCCAAGAGCTCCCTATAGCCACACTAGCTTTGATACCATGTCATGAGGAAGGACATAAGGAAGAGAGCTCATACACACTCTCACAATCAAAGAGGATCACACACAAAGATTGAGCCTATGAAGAATGGTATTCTTCTTCTTCCTCGTCTATTACATAAAATAAATGTACAAGAATGACGCAAAACAACAATACAAGAAGTGGAATATATAAAGAATAGTACATAAAGAAACTCCTAATGTTTGCGTATGAGTGAGTTGGCAAGAAAAAATGTGCCATCACTCTCAATAGATAAATCTACTAAATCTCAATGAAGTATCCTTAACATATATCGGCATGACTATTGGTGTAAAGTCCAAGCCCACACATTTGGCTTGAAGTTCATAAATACATGAAGCTCCATGCAAACAATTGCTAGGAGAACTTTATCTTTTGACATTTGTAAAAGTCATTTATTTGGCTTGAGAGAATATTTGAAATCACCTACCCAAAACTCGTGAAGTGGTTATATAGAAAAGTAACTACTTCATTGAGGGAATATTTCCTACATTGAAGGGCTACTTTTAGAGAGAGAGCCAAAAGTTGAATTCAAAATTCAAATTTGAATGTAACACTTATATAAAGTGACTTGAAAAAGTAGCGGACATAGAAGTCACTTCCCGAGTTCTCCATAGTTATTTTGTAAGAGTGTGAGGCCTACATTGTAGCCTACACTACTCTCCATCATTAGGCTATGATTGTCAACCATATGATCTTGTACAACATTGCTAATTAATACAATACATCTACATTGTTCATCTATGATCTCTCTGTTATAGTCTTTCATAACTTTCAACTTGTGCTAATCATATCATAGTCAATTCTTCACCATTTCTGATAATCTATAGCTTTTTGGAATTTGCTAAAATTTATCTACATTCTGAAAAATTTGGAAGGGAATCCATTAAGCCAATTTAGAGAAAAGCGCGTCGAAGCACTCACTGATCAAACTCTGTAGAGGTCCTAAAAAATTGGAGGTAATGAATCATTTGTTAAATTGATTGCTCTATGTATAGTGCATCATTTCAAGTGATTCCACTTGCAAGCATTAGCTTACTAAGTTAATTAGATACCTCTTAAAGGAATTTCTCTAATTCCTATTGTACTGGTTGCACTGAGCATAACAAGCAGTAGGTGTGTGATAAAAATAGAAGGTTTTCATTGATCCTTCTATTTGGAAGTATTCTATTTTGATTCAATCTTTTCTTGCATCACTTCCAAAGTACATAGGCACTTGTATAGTGTCACTAGAAAGCTAGTAAGACGGCTCACATATCAATTTTGAAGCTAGAAGGGGCTAGTACAAAGGAGGATTTGGTTGAACCTACTAATTTCTTGGAGTATCCATCCATCTATCCCAACAGTGGTATCAGAGCATAGCTAGGGTAAAATGGGAGATGGCTTTCATTCTTTGATTGATAAATTGGACAAGAACAACTATCAAGCCTCTATGGATACATCCCAAGAGATGAGGAGATGCCCATATTCAGAAGTAAAGGGCAACCTACAAGAGAGGAGCATGAAAGACTCAACACATGGTGTGCGAAGGATGCATTAGCAAGGTCTTACTTACTTAACTCAATCTCTGATTTTCTTCTTCCACATATTAGGAAGTGTAAGACATCCCAAGAGACTTCAGAAACATTGTCTTCTTATTTCTCTTCCAACACAAGGGCTAGAAAGAACCAATTGTGGATTGAGTTTACCACTCAAAGAAAGCAACCTAAGAAAGCTATCTCAGCGTATGTGACCGAATTCAAAGATGTAGAAGATCAATTGGCAAGCATAGGAGAAGAAATTGAAGAGGAGCACATTGTAAGAAAAGTAATCAATGGTATTATAGCTGATGACAAATGGGAGAGCTTCATAACTGCAATGGACTTGTACATGGGCATGCAGATTCCAGACCTTACCACACTCATGGGGTAACTATTTACCCATGAAGCCAAACTCAACAAGAATGGAGATTCATCAAGAGGTAATAGCTCTTCTACCCTATACACTGATAAAAGTAAGTCCAAAGAAAAAGCGAAGAACAAGAAGTTTGAAGATGAAGGAACTACCTCTCAAGCCAGTTATGTAGGGAGAGTAGAACCTCAAGAGGAAGGGGCAGAGGAGGTAAGACGGGTAGGGGGAAACCTTATAACTCCTCACCATGCAATATTTGTGGATTATCAAATCATACTACATATGAGTGTTTCAGGAACTTCAAGAATCAGAGAGGTAGAGGATATCAAAGAGGTGGATATACACAATCAAGAAGAGGATTCAATCACCATCAAGCATACAACAACAACTACCATAGCAACTACCAAGGAGGATAGAAATCCAAAAAAGATTACAACAACTACACAGAGGAGCAAGACGGTTCTCTTTTGACTATGAACATGACTTCAAAACCAGGTATAAATGATGACCATCTCTTCTACATTGATTCAGGATGCTCAAACCATATAGTAGATTTCTCAAGTCACTACTTTAGCTAGGGGATATCCTTGGGATGGAAATGATCAATTTAAAATAATTCCTAAGGTTTCTTGGAATGTCTATTGTCTTTCTAAGAAAGGAGGAATCGATACCTATTGCCCCTGAAATGGCTCAAAACCTTTCTTCAAAATGGATTATGAGAAGTCTCTCCTTTGAGGATATTTGGTTGGTGCTTATTAAAGAAATATTCATTTGTTCTCTATTAGAAATATAATGTTTGTCAGAATAATCATCTCTAGGGTATCATTGTTTCCCATCATCAGTTTAAAGGTGCTTGCATCATGCTTATACGTAGGATGTGGCTCAATTGGATTAAAGTTAAGAAAATTATATATCCATAGCCAAAGTTTTCCTTGTAAAATTTTTTTACCTTCAAGAATCTCCTTCGTTGGGATGAATTGCTTAGAGGAATAAATGTTGCCCTATTAGTAAAGAGAAAACGTGTTTCGAATTGGGGTTTAATACTTGAAACACCTATGTGTAGGGGGGTAAGAGTTACTACGATGAAAGTTTGAGTAACTTTTCTAACATCTTTGCTCCTTCCGTTGAAGTCTATTACAACTATAAAGCTATGGTGGCTGAAAAATGGAGTGACTGCCCTCCCTAGAGCCTCCTAATTAGTATAGTCCCGCAAGATATGTTGAAGAATTTCACAAAATATAGAGGTTGGATGGCTGATATCACTCCCAAGCTGCACAAGAGGTGGAATGATCAATGGAAACATTACCAATCGAGATATAAATTTTTCTACATCTAGGCCTTTCCTACTAGCATCAATCTTTCCTTCTTTTAATGGCTCATTTTCCACAATGGGTTCTAGACGTTCTAGCGAAAAAAAAAGGGTAATATTAATGGAGAAAAGTTTCCCTTTTTTTATAGGGAGGAAGATCTACATGTCTTGTTTATTGAGTGTAAACATGCCGAGATGTTTCAGTAGTACATGAAAACTTCATAAAGTTCAAGAAAAATCATTATTTGGGTACCCAAAAAATCCTCTTGGGATCTACTAAGCACATGAGCATTGCATTATGACAAATTTGGAGAGTTCTCACTACATGGTTTATCTGGCTTAGCAGGAATGCAAAGACGTCTCAAGGAGAACATAAGAATTATCTCTTTTAGCTGTACCAAGCTCTTACTCTTTTAGGTAGGAAGAGTATCCTTGGTACGTGAAATGCCTTAGAAAGTGGAAATGCTACAAAGATCCCATGCTTGAAACTTGCCTAATCAGTGGAAAGATCATCCCCTTTCTATTTATTTTATCATCAGATCTCAAATGTAGTACTGAGTTGGATCTTTTTTTCGTAAACAAAGTGATATGGTGTCTTTTCAAATTTTGGATGCTGCTGATCTACTTCACTTCTATTTCAGAGATATGCTGCTATGTATCTAGGTGGATTTTCTGGTTCCTCATGAGATACCTCCTTTTCTTCAGTACTTAAGAACTTGTTGGTCTCACTTAGGCTTAGTCTTGATTAATCATACTCCAGTTGCTAGCACGATTGTTTTTTCAGCGAGATGATGTATTGGGCTCCCCTTGCTTTGTGGGTGATGTGTGGGCTGTTTCGCTCTATATAAATTGTACATTTTTTCCATTAATTTTACTTTCTTGTTTTCTCAAAAAAATGTGCAACACTTAAAAGATGTGCAGGCGAAAGAGAAAACAGAGATGTATTTGGCTCTTCGATCAAAGGGCTTTTGATCTCTCTGCACTTAACTCACTACAATTATGCAATGGGGTGAACATTGTTCTACCTAAACACAAAAAACAATGCATATGTAAACTTAGTTTAGAAAGCAAGAAATAGCATCCAAATAAACGGGAGCAAACTGAAACAAATAATGGTGGAAAGAGAATCTTTTCTACTTTTGAGAGAAAAGAGTGAGATTGTATCTTCCACGCATTTGCTTTCATCGTCCAATAAATGAAATGCAAGGACTGAAACACTTTTATAGATGCCCGACGCACTTTCGAAATAGAAGTCTAAAAAATCAACTGACCCTAGAGGGTTGAGTCTTGAGAATATTTTGATGCCTTCTGCCATCCCACCAATTCTCATAACAATCCGAGGTGGTTTGTCAATAATTCTTTCTGCATGCCTTCTCATGTACTCTTCACCGTCGACCTTCTCCACGAGCTCCCTACAACCACACTAGCTTTGATACCATGTCATGATGAAGGACGTAAGGAAGAAAGATCACAAACAATGTCACAATCAAAGAGGAGCACACACATAGATTGAGGCTAGGAAGAATGATCTTCTTGTTCTTCTATTACATAAAAGGAATGTACAAGAATGACCTAAAACAATAATACAACAAGTGAAATATATAAAGAATAGTACATAAAGAAACTCCTAATGTCTATGAATGAGTGAGATGGCAAGAAACAAATATGCCAATACTCTTAGTAGATAAATCTAGTAAAGCTCAATGAAGTATCCCTAACATATATAAGCATGACCACTACACATGTCAGAGAGATGGAAAAGTGATATGTGTCATCCTACATCATCACATGTTGAGCTTGATATGGAAACATCCTTGGTGTAGTGCCCGGAGCAAACCTATGATGATTATTTACTTCAAAATTTATTTTGACAAGGCCTATGATAGGATACAATGGGACTTTATGCTGAAATCCTTTCATGACATTGGTGTGGGTAGAACCTTCATCAAGTATGTTACTACTCTCTTTGGTAATGCCTTCTCTAGAGTTTCCATGAATGGTTGTTTGTCTAATCCCTTTAAACTTTGTAGATCCATCAGACAAGGATGCCCCTTTAGATCCCTTTTTGTTTTCCATATCTAATGATGCATTAGGTTGGCTAGTTAAAGATGTTATGATTGATGGTTACATTAGATGAATCTACACTCCTCACTCGAATGACCAAATAGGTCTTCAAATGTTTGTTGATCAAAGCAACATGTGCAAAAATGTTGGTGAATTATGTACCTTCACCTTCTTGGATTGCTTGAATTTATTTTGTACTGTGAGTGGTTTTAAAATTAATCATAAAAAAGAAACTAGATATTACACCTTCTGATCTTATCATTCCAAATTGTGTTGCTAACCTTGGTTTTGAGTGTACTTAAGAAGGATCTATTTTTAGATTGCTTGGCATACCTATGGTTTTCAAAGTCACCTTCCAGCAGAGATGGCACTAGGTGCTACAAAAATTCAGGGCTAGGGTTTTGAGGTGGTATGATGGTTTCTCCTCTGCGGCTCATAGAACTTTCATTCTTAATCTCTATTTGTTTTTCAGTATTGTTTACTCTCTTGCCTATTGGATGCCCTCTAAGAAGTAGATTTCTCAAATCACTACTTTACCTAAGAGATATCCTTCGGATGGAAATGATTACATTTATAGAATTCCTAAGGTTTCTTGGAATGTCTATTGTCTTTTTAAGAAAGGAGGAATAGATACCTTTTGCCCATCAAAAATGGCTCAAAAACTTTCGTCCAAATGGATTGTGAGAAGTCTCTCCTTTAAAGATATCTGGTTGATGCTGATTAAAAGAAATATACATTTGTTCTTTGTTAGAAATTATAATCTTTGGCAGGATAAGCATCTCTAGGATATCATTGTTTCCCATCATTACTTTAAAGGTGTTTGCATCATGCTTATATGTAGGATGTGGCTCAATTGGGTTAAAGTTAAGAAAATTATATACTTGTAGCAAACGTTTTCCTTGTAATATCATTTTTTACCTTCAAGAATCTCCTGGTTGGGATGAATTTCTACGAGGAATAAATGTTGCCCTATTATTAAAGACAAAAATTGTTTCAAATTGGGGTTCAAAACTTGAAACACCTTTGTGTAAGGAGGTAAGGATTACTATGAGGAAAGTTTGAGTAACTTTTCTAACATCTCTGCTCCTTGTGTTCAGGTCTTTTACAATTATAAAGCTATGCCAGCTGAAAAATGGAGTGAGTGACCTCCCTGGAGCATCCGGATTAGTGAAGTCGCTCAAGATATGTTGAAGAATTTCACAAAATATAGAGGTTGGGTGGCGGATATCACTCCCAAGCTGCACAACACGTGGAATGATCAATGGAATCATTACCAGTCGAGATATAGATTTTTTTGCATCTGGGCCTTTCCACTAGCATCAAGCTTTCCTTCTTTTAATGGCTCATTTTACACAATGGGTTGTAGACTAGTTCTAGAGAAAAAAAAAATATAATATGAATGGAGAAAAGTTTCATTTTTGTGACAGGGAGGAAGACTTACATGTCTTGTTTATTGAGTGTAAGCATGCGGAGATGTTTCCGTAGTACATGAACAACTTCATAAAGTTCAAGAAAAATCATTATTTGGGCACCCGAGAAATCCTTTTGGGATCTACTAAGCACATGAACATTGCATTATGGCGAATTTGGAGAGTTCTCACTGTATGGTTTATCTGGCCTAGCAGGAATGCAAAGACGTTTCAAGGAGAACATAAGAATTATCTCTTTTAGATGAGCCAAGGTCTTACTCTTTTTAGGTAGGAAGAGTATTCTTGGTATGTGAAATGCCTTAGATAGTGGAAATGCTACAAAGATCCCATGCTTGAAGACTTGCCTAATAAGTGGAAAGATCTTCTCCTTTCTCTTTATTCGGTCATCAGATCGAAAATGTACTACTCAGTTGGATCTTTTTTTCGTTAACAAAGTGCTATGGTGTCTTTTCTATTTTTGGATGCTGCTGATGTACTTCACTTCTATTTCAGAGATGTGCTGCTATGTATCTAGGTGGATTTCCTGGTTACTCATGAGATACCCCCTTTTCTTCAGTACTCCAGCTGCAAGCATGATTTCTTTTTCAGCGAGATGATGTATTGGGCTCCTCTTGCTTGATAAGTGATGCGTGGGCTCTTTCGCTCTGTATAAATTGTACAGTTTTTTCCATTAATTTTACTTTCTTGTTTTCGCGAAAAAATGTGCAACCCTTAAAAGATGTGCTGGCGAAAGAGAAAACAGAGATGGATTTGGGTCTTCGGTCAAAGGGGTTTTGATCTCAATACAGCAATGCAATGGCGTGAACATTATTTTACTCAGACACAAAAAGCAATGCATACGTAAAGTTAATTTAGAAAGCAAGAAATAGTATCCGCATAAACGGGAGGAAACTGAAACAAATAATGGTAGAAAGAGAATGTTTTCTATTTTTGAGAGAAAAAGAGTGAGATTGTATCTGTCACGCTTTCGTTGTCCTCATTGAAAGAATACTCCCTACATTTTGACAAACGTCCAATATGTGAAATGCAAGGACCGAAACACTTTTATAGATGCCCGCCTTGTTATGTTTTTCCCTATTCCTCCCATTTGTAACCGAGAAGAACACTCTGATCCTTTTAGGTGGATTCAATAGGATGGACTTATTGTCTAGGTGCAAGCTTTGCATAACATGATCAATTAGTGTGTAGGCATAGTGAGCGCTCGATCACATTGCCTGCATAGGTTGAGATGGTGCTATGTATCTATTTAAAAGATGTGATGCTATGTATCTAGGTGGATTTTTTGGTTACTCATGAGATAGCTCCTTTTCTTCAGTACTTAAGAACCTGTTGGTCTCACTTAAGCTTAGTATTGATTAATCATACTCCAGCTGCTAGCATGATCTTTTTTTCAGCGAGATGATGTATTGGGCTCCTCTTGCTTTGTAAGTGATGTGTGGGCTCTTTCGCTCTCTACAAATTGTACATTTTTTCCATTAATTTTACTTTCTTGTTTTCTCGAAACCATGTGCAACACTTAAAATATGTGCAGGCGAAAGAGAAAACAGAGATGGATTTGGCTCTTCGGTCAAAGTGCTTTTGATCTCTCTGCACTTAACTCAATACAGCAATGCAATGGTGTTAACATTTTTTTACCTAAACACAAAAAGCAATGCATATGTAAAGTTAGTTTAGAAAGCAAGAAATAGCATCCGGATAAACGGGAGGAAATTGAAACAAATAATGGTAGAAAGAGAATCTTTTCTATTTTTGAGAGAAAAAGAGTGAGATTGTATCTGCCACGCTTTCTCTTTTGTCGTCCAATAAATGACATGCAAGGACCGAAACACTTTTATAGATGTGCAAAACACTTCCGAAATAGAAGTAAAAAAGAAAACAACTAACCCTAGAGGGTTGTATCTTGAGAATATTTTGATGCCTTTTGCCTTCGCACCAAATTTCATAGCAATCGGAGGTCATTTGTCAAGAACGCTTTCTGCATGCCTTCTCATGTACTTATCACCATCGACCTTCTCCACGAGTTCCCCACAACCACACTAGCTTTGATACCATGTCATGAGGAACGAGGTAAAATAGATATCACAAACAATCTCACAATCAAAGAGGAGCACACACATAGATTGAGGCTAGGAAGAATGATGTTCTTCTTCTTCTTCTTCTTCTTCTTCTTCTATTACATAAAAGGAATGTACAAGAATGACCTAAAACAATAATACAACAAGTGAAATATATAAAGAATAGTACATAAAGAAACTCCTAATGTCTATTAATGCGAAATTTGCCATTACTCTCAGTAGATAAATCTAGTAAAGCTCAATGAAGTATCCCTAACATATATAGGCATGACCACTACACATGTCAGAGAAATGGATAAGTGACACATGTCATCCTAGATCATCACATGTTGAGCTTGATATGGCAGTATCCTTGGTGTCGTGCCCCGGAGCAAAACTAGGATGATTACTTACTTCAAATTTATTTTCACAAGTCCTATGATAGGATACAATTGGAATTTATGCTCAAATCCTTTCATGACATTGGTTTGGGTAGAACCTTCATCAAATATGTTAGTACTCTCTTTGGTAATATGTTAGTACAAATATGTTAGTACTCTCCATTTAAACTTTGTAGATTCATCAGACGAGGATGCCCTTTTAGATCCCTTTTTGTTTTCCATATCTAATGATGCATTAGGTTGGCTAGTTAAAGATGCTATGACTCATGGTTACATTAGATGAGGCTACACTCCTCACTCGGATCACCAAATAGGTCTTCAAATGTTTGCTGATGACAGCAACATGTGCACAAATGTTGGTGCATTACGTACCTCCACCTCCTTGGATTGCTCGAATTTATTTTGTACTGTGAGTGGTTTTAAAATTAATCATAAAAAGGAAACCAAATTTAGACCTTCTGATCTTATCATTCCAAATTGTGTTGCTAACCTTGGTTTTTAGTGTATTTAAGAAGGATCTATTTTTAGATTTCTTGGCATACCTATGGTTTTCAAAGTCTCCTTCCAGCAGAGATGGCACTAGTTACTACAAAAATTCAGGGCTAGGGTTTTGAGGTGGTATGATGGTTTGTCCTCTGCGGCTCACATAACTTTCATTCTTAATCTCTATTTGTTTTTCATTATTGTTTACTCTCTTGCCTAATGGATGCCCTCTAAGAAGTAGATTTCCCAAGTCACTACTTTAGCTAGGAGATATCCTTGGGATGGAAATGATTACATTTATCGAATTCCTAAGGTTTCTTGGAATGTCTATTGTCTTTCTAAGAAAGGAGGAATAGATACCTTTGCCCCTGAAAATGACTCAAAAACTGTCTACCAAATGGATTGTGAGAAGTGTCTCCTTTGAAGATATTTGGTTGGTGCTTATTAAAAGAAATATTCATTTGTTCTCTATTAGAAATTATAATGTTTGACAGGATAATCATCTCTAGGATATCATTGTTTCCCATTAATAGTTCAAAGGTGTTTGGATCATGCTTATATGTAGGATGTGGCTCAATTGGATTAAAGTTAAGAGATTATATATCTATAGCCAAAGTTTTGCTTGTAATATCATTTCTTACCTTCAAGAATCTCCTTGGTTTGGATGAATTTCTTAGAGGAATAAATGTTGCCTTTTTATTAAAGAGAAAAAGTGTTTCAAATTCGGGTTCAAAACTTGAAACACCTTTGTGTAGGGAGGTAAAAATTACTATGATGAAAGTTTGAGTAACTTTTCTAACATCTCTGCTCCTTGTGTTTAAGTCTTTTACAATTATAAAGCTATGTCAGCTGAAAAATTGGAGTGAGTGCCCTCCGTAGAGCATCCAGATTAGTGAAATCCCTCAAGATATGTTGAAGAATTTCATAAAATATAGAGGTTGGGTGACTGATATCACTCCTACGCTACACAAGATGTTGAATGATCAATGGAATCATTACCAGTCGAGATATAGATATTTTTGCATCTGGGCCTTTCCTGCGAGCATCTAGCTTTCCTTCTTTTAATGGCTCATTTTACACAATGGGTTGTAGACTAGTTCTAGACTCATTTTTCCTTTTTGTGACAGGGAGGAAGACTAACATGTCTTGTTTATTGAGTGTAAGCATGCCGAGATGTTTCATAGTACATGAACAACTTCATAAAGTTGAAAAAAATCATTATTTGGGTACCCAAGAAATCCTCTTGGGACTACTAAGCACATGAACATCGCATTATGGCAAGTTTGGAGAGTTCTCAGTATATGGTTTATCAGGCTTAGCAGGAATGCAAAGACTTTTCAAGGAGAACATAAGCATTATCTCTTTTAGCTGAACGAAGCTCTTACTCTTTTAGGTAGAAAGAGTATTCTTGGTATGTGAAATGCCTTAGATAGTGGAAATGCTACAGAGATCCCATGCTTGAAAACTTGCCTAATTAGTGGAAAGATCTTCTCCTTTCTATTTATTCGCTCATCAGATCTAAAATGTACTACTCAGTTGGATCTTTTTTTCGTTAACAAAGTCCTATGGGTTGTTTTTTTGGATGCTGCTGATGCACTCCACTTTTATTTCAGAGATCTTCTGCTATGTATCTAGGTGGATTTCCTGGTTACTAATGAGATACCCCCTTTTCTTCAGTACTTAAGAACCTGTTGGTCTCACTTAGGCTTAGTCTGGATCAAGCATACTCCAGCTGCTAACATGACTTTTTTTCAGCGAGATGATGTATTGGGATCCTCTTGTTTTGTAAGTGATGTGTGGGCTCTTTCGCTCTGTATAAATTGTAGATTTTTTTTTCCATTAATTTTACTTTCTTGTTTTCTCGAAAGCGTGTGCAACACTTAAAAGATGTGCAGGCGAAAGAGAAAACAGAGATGGATTTGGCTCTTCGGTCAAAGGGGTTTTGATCTCGCTGCACTTAACTCAATACAGCAATGCAATGGCGTGAACATTATTTTACCCAAACACAAAAGCAATACATACGTAAAGTTAATTTAGAAAGCAAGAAATAGTATCCGGATAAACCGGAGGAAACTGAAACGAATAATGGTAGAAAGAGAATCTCTTCTATTTTTGAGAGAAAAGGAGTGAGATTGTATCTGCCACGCTTTCGTTGGCCTCATTGAAAGAATACTCCCTACATTTTGATGCCCGCCTTGTTATACTTTTTCCCTATTCGTCCCTATTCCTTTTAGGTGGATGCAATAGGATGGACTTATTTTCTAGGTGCAAGCTTTGCATAACATGGCCAATCCATCACATTGCAGCACCCATCAGACGTTTCATTTTGTTGCTAACGTTCATCATGCCACGTAGTGATTGGCATGGGTTCGTTGCATGCATTGATGGTCTACAATATCCACGTGGTTGGCATGTGTTTGTGGCTTTCTTTCGTAATATATCCATCCAGCCCATTAGATTAATCCATAACACATGGAGCATTATCTTTGCAAACGCTTGCATGTTTATCTCTTATCATGGAATCTGTGTCCTCAAAGCATGCCATCTATGAAATGAGGAGAGGATTCATGATAACCATTGCATGTGTTTGGCTTTTCTTGCCTTTGGTGGATTAAAAGATCATACTGATTTTATAAGGAAAGTAGGATTTCATAATGTGTTGTCATCAATTTCGACCTTCGATGTATGCTCTTATGTGCTCGCCCTTATGATTTGTTCTTACTTGTCGATCCCAAGCGCTTCTTCCTCAAGTTATCAATACGAATGAAATACATTATTATTTTTTTACATTATGTCACTTACTTGGCGTCCCTTTGCGCATGATAAACGACATGATTACACACTACAACTTTAATATTCCATATTTGAACTATAATCACTCTGTGTGGTTTGTGTCCTACATACTGCCTATGCCCACATACTGCCCCCACATCTATGGCAGTATTACTCAAAATGTGGTGGGTAAAGAAATTCTTACAACTGAGATACACTTTATTTCTTTTCAAATTAGTTCAATCTTATTTTACTTGAAATCCTCATCAAAATACAATGACTGAAAAGATGTGCAGGCAGAAGAGGAAAGCAGAGACGGGTTTGAATCTTCCTTCAAAGAGCTTTGATTTCTTTGCAATCTTATTAATCAAGTCATGAACACCCTTTTTGGAAAGATCAATGCATACCCAAACAACCAGCTGGGAAGCAAGAAAGAGTATGTGGAAAAGCTGGATGAAAGAGAAGTCCTTACTCAAAGAATAATCCCTATATGATCAATAACCACATATGCTTTACACAGTCGACCGTGTATGCCAACGTTCTATTAGTACATTCGAACGATCTATGGCCTCAATAGGAGGTTATGGGTGCTTTAAATGAAAAAAATGTGCGAGACAGAAAATATGTGCAAGCAAAAGACAAAGCAGAGATGGATTTGGCTCTTTGGTCAATGGGGTTTGATCTCGTTTCGCTTAGCTCAATACACCGAGGAATAGTATCCAGATAAAGGGGAGAAAAGAAAAACAATTCATAGGAGAAAGACACCCTTTTCTATTTTTGAGACAAAACGAATACTCCCTACATTTTTACGAATGTCCAATACATGAAATGCAAGGACCCAAACAGTCTGGTTGGGATACACGGAGTTCCGTTTAGGTGAATGCAATAAGATGGACAAAGATATTATGGAGAGCCGAGATATTATGGATCATTTGGTGTACTAGAAATCATAGAATCTTCAATACAGTGCACAAAGATTTCTTGTCTACTTGTATGTCATAAATGAGAAGAACTGGTCTGTGTTGTATAAAATCTATATCTAATGCTCCCCTTGAGCATAATAATTCCTTTTGTATTGTAAGATATAACAAGCCCAAGAAATGTCCACATTTCATTGTTCTAGTGGTTGAGTCTTTGATCTTTTGAAGCAGTGGTCCAAACTTCAATCTCTGAGTTGGACATGTAATGGCTTTCACTAGTCTAAACCACTTGAAACCAGTTGTAATCTGTTCTTACACTTGTTTCGTGGGACACAAGGGGGGGGGGGGGGGGGTCTCATTGGTACTATGCCCATTCACATGTACAATTATTTTTTCCAAGTTAAAGTTTAGGTAAGTTGGTGCTTGCCGAACCTCCATTGAAAAACAAACTTAATAAATAAAGAGCAAAACTCCTAGCCATGTACTCTATTTTCTAAGAGATTTCATTTTTGCTGAGGGCCTGCCCTTTGAATTCCTGTAACTTCCTGTATTAATATTCATCGTTTTTTTGTTGCTTTCCACAAAAAAACGCACTCTCTACACGGCTCAAAATAAACGTAAAACAAATCAAAACTACCCTCCCAGACAAATAAACGCAAACTTGTATCAGTATTTTTCCACTTAAAACTTTTTTACCCTCTGCAATCATTCTTCTAATACCCTTTGTCATTTATTCGGTCCTTCCATCTCTGTTCCGCGCCCCAGCTTGGTATCCCAATTCATTCCCTCCCTCTCTCTCTGCACCTCATACAACTTGATATCCCAATTCATTCTCCTTCCCACATTGATACATGACATATACGAAGAGAAATATAGCATTCTTACCCTCTCCACCTCTTTCTTTGTATAGACATTACGAAACAACGGAAAAAATAAATAAATAAAGAAAATACAAAATATTGTGAACAAGAAGAATAATAAATAAAGAAAATACAAAATATTGTGAACAAGAAGAATAAATTAAGTAGAAAAATTATGCACGCTCTCTCCTCTCTCCCGCTTAATGTGTTGTGGAAGTATATACTAATGAAAAGCACAAGTGATGAGGACTTGATGATGATTTCCTTTAAAGGATACTCAAGATTTGGATGCATTGCCACAAATCATTTCTTTAAACGCTTCATTACTTGGGAGATATAGCAGTCACCACAAGAACTTACCCACAGGGTGTGAGTAAATAGTGAGTATACTACAAACGTCTCCTCACAACTCCTCAAGAGAAAATCAATCACTCAAAATGCAAAACTATATACTGGTCTCATTCATGCGGCAATCAAATGAGCCGTTTCTATTTGAATTGATGTGAATGATCATGCACTTTATCCACCACTACCGACTCTCTTTTGTTACTTATATGTCAAGAAACTGGATGCATTCATAGAGTCTCAAGAAGCATAGATATGTTGAAATGAGAAGCATGGCCCCATCCTCTTCATGGTATTTTGATGGAATTTTCCCTCTCATCTTCATGAAAATGTATATCTTATGATGTGATGAATGTAATTTTATCTCTCGTTATGGCTGATCTCAGTGTTTACATTGAGAAGCTCAAAAAGGGAAACTATGAACCATGGCAATCTAGAATAACCAATTTTGTTTATTGGGAAAGTTTTTGGGGTCTTGTGAGTGGTAAAGAGCTTGAACCATATATAGATGAGTTAAATCTAGCCAATGACCAAGGAAGAGTAGTGAGAGAGAAGGATGAAAGGGATAAAAGATTCTTTTTTTTTATCTAAGCATATAAGCAACTCTATGATAGGACATAGTTGGGATGATTATACATCAAAGAAGGTGTACGAGTGTTTGGCTAGATTGTACTCCACCTCCACTAAAGCCATGAAAATGCAGCTCATGAATGAGCTAAATAATCGTAGGAAATTCCCTTCTAAAGGTATTAATGATAACATATTAAAGGTTAAAGATCTTTAGACGCACTAGGGTCAATCGATTGTGCCTAGATGATGATGATGATCTTGTAGAGCATACCCTAAATGGACTTAGGGATGATGAAGAATTGAGGAACTTCAAAACTTTAGTGTATGTAAGCGAATCTCTTCATGATTTTGATCAATGATTCAATATCTCCATGGTAATGATGCCAAGGATAGACAATGATAATTTTTGTATGCAAGTAGAGGAAGAGGAAGACACAAGGGAGGTGCTACAAGAGGATTAGGAATATATCAATCAAACCAAGGAGGTCAAGGAAAAGAAGAAAATGTACACCAAAGAGATGGAAGAGCACCAGATTAAGGAAGAGGTGGAAGTTTTGGTGGAAGAGGACAATACACTTTAAATGTATGTTTTATATGTGGTAAGTCGGGCCATTTTGCAAAATGAATGCTATCCTAGAGCCCAAAATCTAGGGAATCAAAGAAACAACAACAATTATAGAGGTCAAGGTAACTATGGAAACACAGCATACAACCAAGGGAATGATTATTTACCTACCATGAGCTATGGTGAAGATACAACTCAAACTACCGAAGATGTATGGTATGTAGACAACAAATGTAGCATTCATATGTCATGTCAAAAGGATGTTTTTAGTAAAGTGAAGTTCCTAAAGCATCAAGAAAATGTGAAAATAGGTGAAAATCAAGCATGCCAATAAACATGTGGGAGATATCAATTTGGGAGGGAATCAAAGGGAAAATTTATTATCAAAGGTATTACACGTCCTTATTATTACCAAAACTTGATTTCAATAGGCCCAATGGTAGAAAAAGTCTACAAAGTTGGGTTCAATAAAAGATGATGTTTTGCTGAGGATGAAAAGGCATGTTTGAAGCTCATAGAAAAAGGAAAGAACCAAGGAATAATCTTCACAATGGACATAAATCAGTCACACCATTCAATGGTTGTCATAATGGAGAGAAGAGGATAGTAGAGTTGGACCTAGGGCATAAAGAAATAGGATACATCCACCTACAAGAGCTCAAGGACATGTGAATCTTGATAAGGGGCCTACCAAAGTTTACATCTAAAATTTTGTATGAGATTTTTGTAGCTTGTCAACAAGGAAAATAACCAAGGCTTCCCTTCAAGAAGGGTACGTAGGCGAGTGCAAATGTTTTAGACCTCATTCATATATATGTTTGGGTTCCAACAAAGAAATCATGAAGTACTCAAAATATGTATTTTTCACTAAAAGTGTGGTTGTATTGCATTAGGAACACATCATGTGTTCCACTTCTTCACGCAATTCGAGGCACAAGTGGAGAAGGAGTATGACACGTTTATCAAAATTTGTGATCTGATGGAGGGGGAGAGTACTTCTATCATGGATTCTTTGAATTTTTGCACGTCAATGGCATCAAAAGACAATTTTCATCTAGTTATATCCCTCAAGAAAATGAGCTATCAAAGAGAAATAAAAGACACATCACAAAGGTAGGAAGGTATATGCTCAAAGAAATGAATATGCCACATTGTTATTGAGGAGAGGCTACATATACAAACACATACATCATGAATAAATGTCCTACATGAGGTGTACATCATTTAGCCCCTGAGAAAGCATGGAGTGGAAGAAAACTTTTCATTTGATATTTTAGAATCTTTGTTTGTGTATATTATGTACATGTATCTCAAGATTTGAGGTCAAAGTTAGATGCCAAATCTGAAACGTGTATTGTTTTGGGATATATATAGAAAAAAGGGGTATAAATGCCATAACCCCATCACAAATGAGCTAAAGGTAAGTAGGGATGGTTTCTTTGATGATTTGAAGCCTTGCTATGCATGCAAGGTTCATTTCAAGTTCACGAAACAGGTGAGATTGATAGGAAGAATGATTACATAGTTCAAGAAAGCAACGATTTATTTGGTACAAGCAACTCATCCTAAACAAGGAAACCCTCACCATGGAGCAGAAGGGTTAAGGAAAGAGAGATCAGATATGAAGAAACCAAAATGGAATGCAAAGATAAGATTGGAATTCAAGAGGGAAGCTATGTAGATGAGAGCATGTTGGAAGATGAAGAGATAGAAGAAATTCAAGCCCCAAGAGTGCATAAACAAAGAAAGAAGACGGAAAGCACACCTAAAGGAAGTGAAAGATGGTCCTTAAAACTAAGAAGTTTAGTTCAAAGGTTAATATATGGTTGTTTTATTGCAAGGAGTTATGCACACATGACTAAGGTACTCAAGGACAAAGAAGTGACTAGCTATGAAGAAGCTAACGATTGCAAGGAATGCCAAGAGGCATGGTACCTGCTCAAGAATGCATGAAGCTGATACATATTAAAAGGGTTTAGAAACTAGAATAAATGCATATGGTTCCATTGCTAGGTATAAAGCATTCTTGCAAAGCTATGGGATAGATTATGATGAAACGTTTAGCCCCATAGCTGAGATGAAAATAATTAGGACTTTTATTGTACTTGTCATATCATAGAAATGGAGCCTAAATTAGTTGGATGTGAAGAATGCCTTCCTCAATGGAGAATTGAAAAATTATTCTACATGATCCAACCTCAAGGATTTGCTAGTACAATGTGTCCATATCATTTTCAAGCTAGGGAAAGCATTATATGTACTAAAGGAAGCCTAAGGGCATGGAATCAAAGGTTAGTAGAATATTTACCAACTTTTGGATACAAAGAAAGTGTTGTAGATCCAGTACTTTACATAAAGAAGTAAGGAAAGAAGATGGTATTCATATGCATCTATGTGGATGATTTTATCATCGTAGAAAGAGATATTGCAAGCAAAGACTCACCAATGCGGCAGGATCAAGAACATGGTCAAATGGCATAAGAGTAGAAGTAAATCAAAGAAGAGGGACATCAAATGCCATTATTTTCATAAGAAAGGGCACATGAAGAAAGACTCCTATGCCTTAAAGAATGCCAAAGGTAAATGGAAGAATATTGATGGGCATGTACAACAGCTACCTCCGCCATCTACTTGGACTATGAAGATCAAAGAAATTATTGCTATTTCTAATGCCACTGATGTGTTGATACTTAATAGTACTGTTAGCCACTGGAAAGGAACTCATACTTTTGTAATATATACTCTGAAAAGTCGCACGCATCATGAAAAGGCTTAGTGCAAAGTTGAAACCCTTAAAAAAAGATTAATGAAAGAGTCTCGTGGAGTAGAAGGCATAGTCACCCGACTGTTCGTCTAGGCGAGAGCCATAAGCAAAATGCTATTTGTCAAACTCTATGTAATAGTGTGTCTTCTGTCAATTCTGTCGATTAAGTTTAATCATTAAGTGAAGTTAATGAATTCTTAAGTAAATTGATTAACGTGATAAGTGAAGAAGTTGTACGGTACACTGTCTGATATGGAAGTGTGTTGAAGAACGTATTTGAACTAGTACTGGGAAGATAATATGACCTAGCATGTTAATTCGGTGAAGTAGTATCTTCTTAAACTGTAGATTGGGAAAATACAAACAGGGCCTTTGTTTATAGACCCCTAACCATCCCAAGAACCCATGACTGAAAATAGATTAAACTGGCAAAGGTTTAACAATGGCGCCATCTGTGGGAAATGGAGTAGCCCTTTGCATCCAAGATTAAAGATTGAGGAAGAATTCTTTGATATATGCGTGCAAAACGTTCCGGCGAATCATACCCCAAATACCATAGAGATCAACATTCCTGGGTAGTTCTGAACCTATTAGGAACACCCCCTGGTGGTAGAAGTACAGGACCATTAAGTCGAGTTGCAGAAGGTTCAGTACAGCCAGCGAGCAGCAATTCCTGTGGTAGTTTAGTAGCACATGGCAAGAGTCCGATGCGTTCTGGTGGGAGTCCGGTACCTTTTGGAGAAAGTATGGTGATTTCTGGTTGTACAGAGGTGTAGTGCAGAGACAGTTCTGCATTATTTGGTCAGAATTCAGTCACTTTTGGTGACAGGTTTGCATTATCCAGTGAGAATGTTTTCAGTGATAGTGCAGTCTAGTCGGTGAGAATTCAGTGATTTTCTGTGAGAGTTCGGTACTACCTGGTAATCATTCAAAGCTTTTCGGTAAAATTGCGGTGCTGTTAAGAGGACACCTAGTGCATTCACCATTTTTCGGTGCAAGTTTAGCTAATTTTGACACCAAAGTTGAGGAAGGGCTGATAGATTTGGAGTTAAGCCATCAATTCAACAACATTTTGGGACTGGAAAGTGACTAGGTTGACCATACAGTCCAGGAAGATCAAGAGATACCTTTCCAAAATTCAGGTAACAAGAACGTCAATAACAGCAGCACCATGAGTGGCTCACAACAACAACAACAAACATCACCACAACCACAACCACGACATCAGCAGCAACAGGTTATCCCACCGTGCCTGGTACCAGCGGGAGTCACGTATACCAAAGTTGGAGGATTTTTGAGGGATGATCCAGATGCGCGTGTGAAGACCTTTGAGATTAATTATGCATTTCTAAATTATCCCGCAGATCCTGCATATAAAGATATTGTGTTCCAGTCAACCCTGATTAATGAAGATGCACGATGGCTAACCGAATATGATTTGAACCACTTTTGGCAGTATGATGATGTGAACGAGGCCTTTCTACAATGGTATCGGTTAAAGAAGAACCCCGCCAAAACTTCTGATTACTTGCAGAACACTAGACAAAAACCATACCAAACTATATAGAACTATGCCACGCTATGTCGGACTCATTTACGGTAGTTGCCACCAACACATGCTAAGTTACCAGATGATGTTATCACACAATGGTTCATCAATGGATTAAAGCTTCAATTGAAGTAGATTATGATCATATGGTGCGTGGGTGGAATGACTTTGAATGCCGTGATTGCTATGGCATTACAATTAGAAAACAAAGTGGTTACATTCACTGAAGACCTAGAGTGGTTGAAAGCATCCACGCAATCCAACGAGGATCCTTTGAAATAGATATACTGTACCAAATGCAAAAATCCAGGGCACAACAGCTTTGAATCAACTGTATTGTGCCATTTTCCATACAACAGACCACACTACGGAGACTTTCCCGTACAATGTGAAGGTACAGAACAGAGCAGCTGTTAATGCCATCATTCAAGAACAAGGGCAACCGGCCAGCCATTATGTCCCACCACAGATGAGGAATACCCAGTACCACGGATATAGGAATTATCGAGGAGGAGGGTCAAATAACTTTGGACAAGCCCGGTGGAATGCAGGTCCATCAGGAGAAGGTACATCTCCCCCACCCCGTAAATGTCATTTTTGTGGTGAAATTGGGCATATCGGAAGGTTTTGCAAAGATACAGTGGAGTATGACAAAAAGAAAAAAGAACGACAACATCCGATGGCAAATATGGTATATATCTCACCAGTAGACACGCAAGCAGCAGTGGTCCAAACATGTTTCAGAAAGCAATTACGACGAGCTTTAGAGATTTTTTAACCCGGAATTCATGAACAACAGAAGGTGTTTACAAGAGCAAGGAAGTGGGCGACGCAAGAGAAAACCATATTCCCTGACCCAGTTCCGGTGATGCAGCAAAGCATACCACCGAACGTACTAGAGAGGCGATATCTTACTCACACAGTATCGGAGTCCACACCGGAGACTATATCAGAAAAAGCCAAAAGTGATGCAGTATGGGATGTGTTGTCCAAGGTATCAATTACCTTACCCTTGGGTCAATTATTGGCTTTGGTCAGTCCAAGACCCTCGAATGCTCCCGCAACAACTACAATCCAACCGGAATTGGAACCAACGGTGTACCATACGGTACCACTCATTACGGTATGGTATAAAACCATAAAATCAAACAAGTCTTAATTGATGGTGGATCTGGTGTAAACATAGCAACAACTGCACTTTGCAAATGGATGCGGTGGATGCAAATTGAGCCTATTCAATTCTTTGTATGCATGGCTCATCAATCTCGAGTCCATCCGGTGGGCTTGGTGTGAGATATTCCGATCACTCTACAAGGTTCTATTTTCAAAATGACCTTTGTTTTGTTGGATTTACCAGAATCAAGATTGGATTACAATCTACTCTTTAGAGGTCCCTGGCTCAAACAAGCTAAGGTAGTACAAGACTGGTCAGTGCATGAATTAGTCTTTAAAAATAATCACCAGAAATATGTTGTCCCATTGGACGACATGAGACCCTGTGACTTACATGCATGACCATACTTAGCGGAGCCTGTACCCATGTTGGATGGTCTCTCCGATGATGAGGAGGAAGCTTTCCTTACCACCAACAAGGATTTGATGGCACTCGACACAGTAGATTTACAAACGGTGGCTGATAACTGGAGTCCGACAGCTTGCACGGTGATACCACTAACCAGAGAGCATGAGTCAAGCACAGAACAAACCTTGGATGATACGATGCTCCAACAATTACTTCAGTCAGGAGACAATTTGGAGAAACCCCGACAGTTCTATGTACCAAAAGATTATTTGATCACCTGTAATTTAGGTGACCAAAACAACCCCGACAGTTCTATGTACCAAAAGATTATTTGATCACCTGTAATTTGATCACGTCAATGGCATCAAAAGACAATTTTCATCTAGTTATATCCCTCAAAAAAATGAGGTATCAAAGAGAAATAAAAGACACATCACAAAGGTAGGAAGGTATATGCTCAAAGAAATGAATATGCCACATTGTTATTGAGGAGAGGCTACATATACAAACACATACATCATGAATAAATGTCCTACATGAGGTGTACATCATTTAGCCCCTGAGAAAGCATGGAGTGGAAGAAAACTTTTCATTTGATATTTTAGAATCTTTGTTTGTGTATATTATGTACATGTATCTCAAGATTTGAGGTCAAAGTTAGATGCCAAATCTGAAACGTGTATTGTTTTGGGATATATATAGAAAAAAGGGGTATAAATGCCATAACCCCATCACAAATGAGCTAAAGGTAAGTAGGGATGGTTTCTTTGATGATTTGAAGCCTTGCTATGCATGCAAGGTTCATTTCAAGTTCACGAAACAGGTGAGATTGATAGGAAGAATGATTACATAGTTCAAGAAAGCAATGATTTATTTGGTACAAGCAACTCATCCTAAACAAGGAAACCCTTACCACGGAGCAGAAGGGTTAAGGAAAGAGAGATCAGATATGAAGAAACCAAAATGGAATGCAAAGATAAGATTGGAATTCAAGAGGGAAGCTATGTAGATGAGAGCATGTTGGAAGATGAAGAGATAGAAGAAATTCAAGCCCCAAGAGTGCATAAACAAAGAAAGAAGACGGAAAGCACACTTAAAGGAAGTGAAAGATGGTCCTTAAAACTAAGAAGTTTAGTTCAAAGGTTAATATATGGTAGTTTTATTGCAAGGAGTTATGCACACATGACTAAGGTACTCAAGGACAAAGAAGTGACTAGCTATGAAGAAGCAAACGATTGCAAGGAATGCCAAGAGGCATGGTACCTGCTCAAGAATGCATGAAGGTGATACATATTAAAAGGGTTTAGAAACTAGAATAAATGCATATGGTTCCATTGCTAGGTAGAAAGCATTCTTGCAAAGCTATGGGATAGATTATGATGAAACGTTTAGCCCCATAGCTGAGATGAAAATAATTAGGACTTTTATTGTACTTGTCACATCATAGAAATGGAGCCTAAATTAGTTGGATGTGAAGAATGCCTTCCTCAATGGAGAATTGAAAAATTATTCTACATGATCCAACCTCAAGGATTTGCTAGTACAATGTGTCCATATCATTTTCAAGCTAGGGAAAGCATTATATGTACTAAAGGAAGCCTAAGGGCATGGAATCAAAGGTTAGTAGAATATTTACCAACTTTTGGATACAAAGAAAGTGTTGTAGATCCAGTACTTTACATGAAGAAGTAAGGAAAGAAGATGGTATTCATATGCATCTATGTGGATGATTTTATCATCGTAGAAAGAGATATTGCAAGCAAAGACTCACCAATGTGGTAGGATCAAGAACATGGTCAAATGGCATAAGAGTAGAAGTAAATCAAAGAAGAGGGACATCAAATGCCATTATTTTCATAAGAAAGGGCACATGAAGAAAGACTCCTATGCCTTAAAGAATGCCAAAGGTAAATGGAAGAATATTGATGGGCATGTACAACAGCTACCTCCGCCATCTACTTGGACTATGAAGATCAAAGAAATTATTGCTATTTCTAATGCCACTGATGTGTTGATACTTAATAGTACTGTTAGCCACTGGAAAGGAACTCATACTTTTGTAATATATACTCTGAAAAGTCGCACGCATCATGAAAAGGCTTAGTGCAGAGTTGAAACCCTTAAAAAAAGATTAATGAAAGAGTCTCGTGGAGTAGAAGGCATAGTCACCCGACTGTTCGTCTAGGCGAGAGCCATAAGCAAAATGCTATTTGTCAAACTCTATGTAATAGTGTGTCTTCTGTCAATTCTGTCGATTAAGTTTAATCATTAAGTGAAGTTAATGAATTCTTAAGTAAATTGATTAACGTGATAAGTGAAGAAGTTGTACGGTACACTGTCTGATATGGAAGTGTGTTGAAGAACGTATTTGAACCAGTACTGGGAAGATAATATGACCTAGCATGTTAATTCGGTGAAGTAGTATCTTCTTAAACTGTAGATTGGGAAAATACAAACAGGGCCTTTGTTTACAGACCCCTAACCATCCCAAGAACCCATGACTGAAAATAGATTAAACTGGCAAAGGTTTAACACTGGCGCCGTCTGTGGGAAATGGAGTAGCCCTTTGCATCCAAGATTAAAGATTGAGGAAGAATTCTTTGATATATGCGTGCAAAACGTTCCGGCGAATCATACCCCAAATACCATAGAGATCAACATTCCTGGGTAGTTCTGAACCTATTAGGAACACCCCCTGGTGGTAGAAGTACAGGACCATTAAGTCGAGTTGCAGAAGGTTCAGTACAGCCAGCGAGCAACAATTCCCGTGGTAGTTTAGTAGCACATGGCAAGAGTCCGATGCGTTCTGGTGGGAGTCCGGTACCTTTTGGAGAAAGTATGGTGATTTCTGGTTGTACAGAGGTGTAGTGCAGAGATAGTTCTGCATTATTTGGTCAGAATTCAGTCACTTTTGGTGACAGGTTTGCGTTATCCAGTGAGAATGTTTTCAGTGATAGTGCAGTCTAGTCGGTGAGAATTCGGTGATTTTCTGTGAGAGTTCGGTACTACCTGGTAATCATTCAAAGCTTTTCGGTGAAATTGCGGTGCTGTTCAGAGGAAACCTAGTGCGTTCACCATTTTTCGGTGCAAGTTTAGCTAATTTTGACACCAAAGTTGAGGAAGGGCTGATAGATTTGGAGTTAAGCCATCAATTCAACGACATTTTAGGACCGGAAAGTGACTAGGTTGACCATACAGTCCAGGAAGATCAAGAGATACCTTTCCAAAATTCAGGTAACAAGAACGTCAATAACAGCAGCACCATGAGTGGCTCACAACAACAACAACAAACATCACCACAACCACAACCACGACATCAGCAGCAACAGGTTATCCCACCGTGCCTGGTACCAGCGGGAGTCACGTATACCAAAGTTGGAGGATTTTTGAGGGATGATCTAGATGCACATGTGAAGACCTTTGAGATTAATTATGCATTTCTAAATTATCCCGCAGATCTTGCATATAAAGATATTGTGTTCCAGTCAACCCTGATTAATGAAGATGCACGATGGCTAACCGAATATGATTTGAACCACTTTTGGCAGTATGATGATGTGAACGAGGCCTTTCTACAATGGTATCCGTTAAAGAAGAACCCCGCCAAAACTTCTGATTACTTGCAGAACACTAGACAAAAACCATACCAAACTATATAGAACTATGCCACGCTATGTCGGACTCATTTACGGTAGTTGCCACCAACACATGCTAAGTTATCAGATGATGTTATCACACAATGGTTCATCAATGGATTAAAGCTTCAATTGAAGTAGATTATGATCATATGGTGCGTGGGTGGAATGACTTTGAATGTCGTAATTGCTATGGCATTACAATTAGAAAACAAATTGGTTACATTCACTGAAGACCTAGAGTGGTTGAAAGCATCCACGCAATCCAATGAGGATCCTTTGAAATAGATATACTGTACCAAATGCAAAAATCCAGGGCACAACAGCTCAACATGCGCGTTGAATCAACTGTATTGTGCCATTTGCCATACAACAGACCACACTACGGAGACTTTCCCGTACAATGTGAAGGTACAGAACAGAGTAGCTGCTAATGCCATCATTCAAGAACAAGGGCAACCGGCCAGCCATTATGTCCCACCACAGATGAGGAATACCCAGTACCACGGATATAGGAATTATCGAGGAGGACGGTCAAATAACTTTGGACAAGCCCGGTGGAATGCAGGTCCATTAGGAGAAGGTACATCTCCCCCACCCCGTAAATGTCATTTTTGTGGTGAAATTGGGCAAATATGGTATATATCTCACCAGTAGACACGCAAGCAGCAGTGGTCCAAACATGTTTCAGAAAGCAATTACGGCGAGCTGTAGAGATTTTTTAACCCGGAATTCGTGAACAACAGAAGGTGTTTACAAGAGCAAGGAAGTGGGCGACGCAAGAGAAAACCATATTCCCTGACCCAGTTCCGGTGATGCAGCAAAGCATACCACCGAACGTACTAGAGAGGCGATATCTTACTCACACAGTATCGGAGTCCACACCGGAGACTATATCAGAAAAAGCCAAAAGTGATGCAGTATGGGATGTGCTGTCCAAGGTATCAATTACCTTACCCTTGGGTCATTTATTGGCTTTGGTCAGTCCAAGACCCTCAAATGCTCCCGCAACAACTACAATCCAACCGGAATTGGAACCAACGGTGTACCATACGGTACCACTCATTACGGTATGGTATAAAACCATAAAATCAAACAAGTCTTAATTGATGGTGGATCTGGTGTAAACATAGCAACAACTGCACTTTGCAAATGGATGGGGTGGATGCAAATTGAGCCTATTCAATTCTTTGTATGCATGGCTCATCAATCTCGAGTCCATCCGGTGGGCTTGGTGTGAGATATTCCGATCACTCTACAAGGTTCTATTTTCAAAATGACCTTTGTTTTGTTGGATTTACCAGAATCAAGATTGGATTACAATCTACTCTTTAGAGGTCCTTGGCTCAAACAAGCTAAGGTAGTACAAGACTGGTCAGTGCATGAATTAGTCTTTAAAAATAATCACCAGAAATATGTTGTCCCATTGGACGACATGAGACCCTGTGACTTACATGCATGACCATACTTAGCGGAGCCTGTACCCATGTTGGATGGTCTCTTCGATGATGAGGAGGAAGCTTTCCTTACCACCAACAAGGATTTGATGGCACTCGGCACAGTAGATTTACAAACGGTGGCTGATAACTGGAGTCCGGCAGCTTGCACGGTGATACCACTGACCGAAGAGCATGAGTCAAGCACAGAACAAACCTTGGATGATACGATGCTCCAACAATTACTTCAGTCAGGAGACAATTTGGAGAAACCCCGACAGTTCTATGTACCAAAAGATTATTTGATCACCTGTAATTTAGGTGACCAAACCAACCCACGACCAGTAAAAACAAAAGCAGGACTATCCGAGACTTTCCAGGAGCATTTATTGGAGCTGCTACGAGAGTTCGCTGATGTGTTTGCCTGGGATTATAGGGACATGAAGGGGTTGGACCCGTGGATTTATCAACACAGAGTGGTGCTGAAACCGGATGCAAGACCCATCAAACAACCCAGTTATAGGATCAATCCTAACTATGCAGCACAAGTTAAAGCCAAACTTGATCGATTATTGAAGGTGGAATTTATTGTGCCTACTGAGCATGTAGAATGGATCTCTCCCATTGTTATAGTTCCAAAGAAAAACAAGCAGTTGCGGATATGCATGGACTACCGAAAGCTCAATGCCGCAACCATACCTGATCCATTTTTGTTGCCGTTCCTGGATACCATGCTAGATGACGTGGACGATAGGGAAATGTATTCCTTTCTAGATGGATACAGTGGTTACAATCAAGTCTGAATGGTCGAGCAGGATATAACCAAGACTGCATTTATTACAAACTAGGGTGTGTATGCGTGTATGGTAATGTGGTTTGGACTGCCCAATGCTCCCAGTATGTTCCAACGCTGCATGCAAGAAGCTTTTTCCCCTTATCTCACCACATTTATGCGAGTGTATCTGGATGATTTCTCGTTATCCGATGACACATCGGTGCACCTGTACCATTTACAGTGTTGCTTTTCAAAGTGTCGAGAATATCGATTGTGCTTGAACCCAAACAAATTGGTATTCTTTGTATCCTATGGCAATTTGCTCGGACACGTTATTTCCAAACAAGGTATTCAGGTGGATCCAGACAAAGTGAAGGCCGTAGAGGAGGGGCCTGCTCCTAAGACACCTAAAGACGTGATGCGGTTTTTGGGCCAAATCCGGTGGCATGGGCGGCATCTGCATTGGCTTGCTCATCTGGCAATACCACTTAATCGATTGATAACCAGTAGCCCACATCAGTTCCAATGGACCGAAGAGTGTCAACTTTCTTTTGACCGACTGAAATCATTGTTAACTTAGGCTCCCATTTACAAGCACCAAATTGGGAATCGCCCTTTCATGTCTTTGTGGATGCATCTGACAGTGCCATTCGAAGCGTGGACACACACATATGTATACACACATACTTTTACATATTTATATACACAAAGATAGAGACATATACCCACACATATATGTTCTTACGTATACATACACATGTATATACACATACACATGCATACACACATACACATGCATACACATATATACATACATACACACACTCACACATACACATGCATACACATATACATACACACACATGAAAACACACATACACACACTAAACATATGTATGCATACACACACATAGAGACACACATGCATACATAATGCACATGCATATGCATACATACATACATATAGATACATATACGTTGTCATCGGGTTCTTGCACGTTTTGGGGTGCACACAGAGTGCCAAGAAAGTATCTCTCTTTTCACTCAAATATAAATATTGGTAACCCTTAGACGATGGAACTTCAATGTTTAGTTTATGACTTTAAACCTTATCAATACCATAAAGGGTTTAGGTCAAACATCATGCTTCTAGTTAGGAAACACATCAAAATCTTCAAAATAGATGCAAATAAAAAGAAGTACGCACAAACTATGGCATGATATTAAGACTTTATACATATATCCTGCCTTTTTGATTCAGAAGCTATGGCATTTCAAGAAATCTTATTGTTTATTAAAATCCCAACTATGAATTAACGATAGATTGATCGATTTGTTGCATCTGCTAAGCCGGTTTGGTTTGTTTAAGGTTTCCCACTATGTCTATTTATCATAAAAAGAAACCTGTTTAGAAGTAAAGGCGTTCACGTATGATATTCTCAGAGAATGTTTAAGTCTTAGAATCCTTCACAATAGCACTAAAAAATCGCACACATACCTCTACTTTATACACAATATCAGCACTCTTATGTCTCTCAGTTTTTAGCGACAATCAGTGCAACAGTACCTGTCTTATTCATACAGTTTTCTGTACATTTTTTTGTGTGAGCTTCAAAATATATGCTACTTAACATCCATTACAGAAGACAGAAAACACTTTAAATTTGAATCAGAACGTCTAGGTAAGATTTCCAAATATATACGGGTTTTCATTTTACCATAGTACGAACATCGTGATGTTACTTACAAATGAATATATTCAAGTAATAACTAATTGCACCAAGTGGAGATACTAAAACTAAAGAGATGCAAATAGTCATCATTCCGCATAATTATACATCGGTCAGTAGGATGATTGATCAAACATATAGGCAAGCAAAGGTAGAAGTATGGACCGGACTAGACATCTATCATTACAAAAGAACATTAGAATTCACTCTAATATATTTGTAAGAAAACAAGGAATAATTTCGAATGCGCTGCATCAGGACAAGTTTTGTCAATAAAATTTGTCTTTATCAAACACACATCAACATGATATAATTAACGTGAATGCATAACAAAAAAAACTCATTAACACAGTAAAGTGCACACATCTGAACACGATTAAATCACACAGCATGTACGTTCCAAAATTAATAGTTCAAAACATATCCATCATACGGGGGGAAAGAAAACACAACAGCTCCATAAGCTTCAAACTATTTTTTCACAACAAACTAAGGGCACAAATCCCAAACAAATTTCAACAGTAAACTCCAGATTAATGCAACAAAAATAAAACGATATTCAACATTTCCATTATCATACATTCCGAAACCATAGGTTCAGACTTCTGGATGCAGGAAAAGCATTGAGCGTATATTTCCTCGTACCCTTTATGTTCCATGCATCGACGTTCAGCAAGTAGCACAAGAGAAGACAGACATATGTAAAGCCAATTAATGTTGGCATTCCTTTCAAATATTCCTTGCTGATTAGAGTTCACTTAGCATTTGATCTCCGTCCATTCTTTACACTTGCTCTTCATAAAAAAAACTAAGAACCATCGAGAGAGGAGCAAGAGTCTTCCTCTGTCGAAGAAGAAGCTTGAAAGCAACTTCAAGATCCCTTCATGACTTATTGGGCCTCTTTTACTTAGAACAGGAGCACAACCATTGCCTATCTGTGCAGGATGGTTTTTGATAAGAACTTGAGAGGCCAAGTTTGCAGCCTCCTTCATCTCCTCCAATCATTCTAGATTGCCAAAGACAGACAATCAATGCTGCATCCCTAGTCGTATCAAAGATCAGACTCCCCCTCCAGACATCTGCTGTCGATTCCCCTCCCTATCATCAACAACTTTGGCCTCCTCTCTTACGATTCCTCCCCTTCGAAGATGATTTTCCCTCCCTTGAGAAAAAAAGAGTTGCCCTTCTTCGAATCCCCCTCTTTTTTTTAAGAGTTGATTGTTGACTCTTTCTAATTATCAGCCTACACTCTATATTTAGAAAATGAGCTTTTTAGATGTAATGCATGCCTCCATTTCTTCCTTCGCATGTGCATCTCTTTTAGCAATGGCTTACATGATAGTTATTTTTTTCCTCTATGCGACCTCCCCAAAATGAAACAAAGAGAGTTCTCCCAGAAGCTGCCTCTTTTCTTAAGCACTCTATAGAGTAGCCGTTCAAAGAAAACAAATGACTTCCATGATTTTTCAGCTTCCTCTTTGTACTCATCTTTCAATGTGAATTGCGATTGTGGAGAAAGAATCTCCACGACATCCACCCCCTCCAAATCTGTGTGGCCTCCGGACACACCACCACCGATCGTCTTATCTACTAGTCTATGAGAAATCCAAAGTGAGAGTAAAGTCAAGTGCATGGGTCACCAAGCATGTGTCTATGCACGGCCATGTAATGGGCCCTATTAATGCATACTCTTAAGTGAATCAAAAATATAATGGTGCAATCATAGGGGTGTGTGGCTTTCGATGATGAAGCTTTTCACCTAATCTAAAACTCTTATTTTCTTTATATATTTATGACTCATTTAGTGTGCAATTGGATGTGCATCTATGGGCTTGAAAATTTTGTGCACACAATTCATGCATGCAAATAAAAAAGCAACAGTTCACACTTATGGTGCAAGCATGGAGTCAGTTTTCAAGGTTTCTAAAGAAAGAAGCTCTCTCCTCATAGCTTTGCTCACAAAGGTAATCACTCTCTTTTCTCAACTCCACTCATAACTCTATTCTACTCTCATTCATGGTATTTACAAATCACTATCATGTGCAAATGAACGTGCATCTAGGGGATTTAAAAACATGTGCTCTTTTCAACTTAAAATATGCATAATTTATGTGCAATGCAACTCAAAGATGGTGCAAGAGATCAAGGTTAAAAGAGAAAAACTAATGAAAAATACTTTTACAACTTTGTTCTTTGGTCATCATCTCCATTGTCCTCACTTGATCATTCCCTGCACTCATAAAACTAAACAAAAGATGAAAAGCATTAAATCAATATATCCATATATACACATGCAATCCATGAAAGTATTTCACAAAAATCTATATCCAATAAAACATGTAGTTGCCTTTAGTATATTCCAATAAAATTCAAGATCTTTAATTGGTCTCCAATCATCTGCACCTGTACTCATAAACTCATAAGAGATATCAGAAATATCATATTTAATAACATTATTTGAAAACATTTCATTGATTTGAACTCTAGGTGCATTTGTTTGCTTTGAGTTAAATTCAAAATTTGCATTTAACATACATTCACTTTGAGAAGACAATTCATTCAATTCATCTAACTCTTCATACTCAACATCATGCAAATCCAAACTAGCATAAATCAAGTCAACAAATTCATCTTGAGCTATAAGATTTTCATGCATTCCCATTGAAAATATCTCTCCACAGTCAATCAAACTCAAACATTCATCACACTCATCATCATTACATGCTTGTTCACATATATTGAACTCTTCATCATGTAAAAGATTATGCTTGAGAGAAAATTGATCAGAGGATAGCCACAAGTAGTGATGGAGTGATGAGAGCCTTAGAGCTGATTTCAAAAGAGCATGGATTCTTTAATTGCCGAGATGTAACCAAGTTCTTGCAACTCTATACCACTAGAATGGACCTCTATGGTGTGAGTGCTTCTATAAAGCTTAGTGAATTTGAAAGGATTGTAATGCCCGGTGTTAAACCTAGCATTTATGCTCTTCAAGAGCGATCCCATACATGGAGTGAATTTAAGAATCTGCTTAGAGAGAGGACTTTGTCATGCCTACATGACATGCATTTAGAGAGTGGATGGCTACTCCAAACAAAGGCCTTAAGGTGCTTGAGCTACTTTGAGAATTTTAAGAGCGATTTGATCAATTGAGCCATAATGACCAAATTGCTTTGGAACATGAGAAAATAGAGCTCTTCATTAAGAGTGTAGACCCTGATTTGGCCTTAGAGCTAGGTGACATGTTGGAAGTCTTGAGTGAGCCTTTAGGATTGACTAGAGAATGGAGTAGAGTGCATAAGGCTATATCGATGCTCTGGAGATGCAAGAGATGGAGGTGACATGTAGTGCAAGATAGAATTGAGGATACTCATACTTTACCAATTCCTACTCCAAGACCTCTAGTTTGTGTGAATGAGATTATGAAGGATGAAAATGAACATGGATTCACATAGACTGCCAATAAAGTATCTCTCTTTTCGCTCAAATATAAATATTGGTAGCCCTTAGATGATGGAACTTCAATGTTTAGTTTATGAATAAAAACCTTATCAATACCATAAAGGGTTTAGGTCAAACATCATGCTTCTAGTTAGGAAACATATCAAAATCTTCAAAATAGAAGCAAATAAAAAGAAGTACGCACAAATTATGGCATGATATTAAGACTTTATACATATATCCTACCTTTCTGATTCAGAAGCTATGGTATTTTAAGAACGCTTATTGTTTATTAAAATCCCAACTATGAATTAACGATAGATTGATCTATTTGTTGCATTTGCTAAGACAATTTGGTGGGTTTAAGGTTTCCCACTATGTCTATCTATCATAAAACAAGCCTGTTCTCAAGTAAAGGCGTTCACATATGATATTTTCAAAGAATGTTTCATTCTTAGAATCCTCCACAATAGCACTAAAACATCGCACACATACCTCTACTTTATACACAATATCATCACTCTTACGTCTCTCAATTTTTAGCGACAATCAACATAACAGTACCTGTCTTAGTCATGCAATTTTCTCTACAATTTTTCTGTGTGAGCTTCAAAATAGATGTTACTTAACATCCATTACGGAAGACAAAAAACACTTTAAATTTGAATTAGAATGTCTAGGTAAGATTGGCACATATATATGTGTTTTCCTTTTACCATAGTATGAACATCGTGATGCTAGTTACAAATGAATATATTAAAGTAATAACTAATTGCACCTAGTGCAAATACTGAAACTAAAGAGATGCAAACATTCATCATTCCGCATAATTATACATCGGTCAGTAGGAAGCTCGATCAAACATTTAGGCAAGCAAAGGTGGAGGTATGGACCAGACTAGACATCTATCATTAGAAAAGAACATTACAATTCACTCTAATATATTTGTAAAGAAAACAAGGAATAATTTCAAATGTGCTATGTTAGGACAAACTTTGTCAATCAAATTTGTCTTTATCGAACACACGTCAACATGATATAAGTAACGTGGATGCATAACAAAAAAAACGCATTAACATAGTAAAGTGCACACATCTGAACATGATTGAATCACACAGCATGTACGTTGCAAAGTTAATAGTTCAAAACGTATCCATCATACGGGGGGAGGGGGGAGCACAGATAGACAATCATTTTGGATTGCCAAAGATAGACAATTAGTGCTGCATCCCTAGTCCTATCAAAGATTAGATTCCCCCTCCAGACATCTGTTGTCGATTCCCCTCCATATCATCAACAACTGCGGCCTCCTCTCTTACGAGTCCTCTCCTTCAAAGATGATTTTCCCTCCCCAAGAAAAAAAAGTGTTGCCCTTCTTTGAATTCCCCTCCTTTTTCTCAGAGTTGATTGCTGACTCTTTCTAAATATCAGCCTACACTCTATATTTAGAAAATGAGCTTTTTGGATGTACTGCATGCCTCCATTTCTTCTTTCGCATGTGCATTTGTTTTAGCAATAGCTCACATGATAGTTATTTTTGTCCTCTACGCGACCTGCCCAAAAGGAAACGAAGAGAGTTCTCCCAGAAGCTGCCTCTTTTCTTACGCACTCTATAGAGTAGCCGTTCCAAGAAAACAAATGACTTCCATGATCTGCTAGCTTCCTCTTTGTACTCATCTTTCAATGTGAATTGCGATCCTGGAGAAAGAATCTCCACATCAACATATACACACATTAGGTCACATGCATACTTGCCCACAAACAAATGCATATATTTACACACACATAGTTACATACGTGTATATACCTTGACATGCACAGATGAGCAAGCACATAACTGTACACATATGCTCACACATATATATACATACACAGATCTACATACATACACTCACACACATATATACACACACACACACAGATAGAGACATATAATCACACATGCACATGCATACACATATACATATAGACATACCCACATGAAAACACACATACATACACTTAACATAAATATGCATATACACACACACATAGAGATACCCATACATACACATATGCACACATGCATACATATGCGTACATAATGCACATGCATATGCATGCATACATACATACATACATGCATATACACATACACACCCACATACACATAGACACACATACACAGACTTGCATATACACCTACATACACATACACACACATATACATTCTTACATATACATGCACACATATGGATACATCCAAACATACACACATACACTCACTCACATATACACCTACATACACATACACACACATATACATACTTACATATACATACACACATATAGATGCATGCATATACACACATACATATACACATACACATGCATACACACATACACATGCATATCGTTATGAATTATGGAATATGTTGAACAAGGAATTGTTGGAGTGTTAATTTATTAATGTATTAATGTGTTTTTGTGTTTTGATATAGCAGTTGAAGGTTCGTGAGGAGCGTCAAAGGCATGAAAGAGCGGACATCAATAATCTGACTTTAGGGCGGACATCAATAATCCAACTTATAATTTATTTATTTTGTAAATAAACCGGTGTAGAAGGTTCTATTGTTAGAAATAGTTAGAAAAGTAGTGATTAGAATAAGGATCATTGTAGACTGCAATTTTTGATATTGTAAGCAAAGGCTTTCTCTAAAAGTTACCAACTTTTAGTTTCATGCTTGCTTTTTGAAGCCCCTCTCATGTAACCATTAGTTTCGAATTAATCAAAAATCCCTATAAATACATGCACTCTATGGACTCTCGAAACAGAGTGCATGGGGGGATATTGCACCCAATACTGATTTCTATCTCATCTTCTTGCATATCTATTTTCTTTGTCTCTATCATAACCTCTGTGTATGTGTGAGTTAAGATCCTTACAACAGTGGTATGAGAGCTCTGTGTGTGTCAATAGAGAGGGGTTTGTTTCGCTATTTTTCTATTCGCGATTACAATTCTAGTTTCCATTTTCATTTCTGGTTCTAATTCCATTTTCGTTTTTTATTCCAATTACTATTCCTGTTCCAATTTCAGTTTCTAATTTCTATTTCTTTTCTAGTTCGAAAACCACAACCTACGTTTACTCTTTCGGCTTACTCCAAGGCATCAAAAGGCATAGAACTTAGGCATAACATAAGGCATAACTAGGGCATAACTAAGGGATTACTTTGGCATCTTTGGCACCCAAGGCTTCCTTGGCAAGCATTGGTAGCCATTGGCTAGGTGCAAACCAATTTTAATGTATGACTGGCAATAAGAAGTTTTAGATGCACCAAGGTGGGAGGATTCGAACTCACAACCTCATTCACACAAGGGAAGTGTTTTACCACTACACTATCTCTTGGTGTTGTCACTCAAGTTCTCTCCTCTTATATTTAACATAACTTGCAACTCTTTCTTACTTTTTCAAGAAGCCTTGGGCAAGGTGGCATGATGCATCATGACGCAGTATGTCTCATGGTAAAGCAAGGTACATCCAGATAGGGTACATATTGTCAGGGTACATCAAGGTTCATCCTATCAGGGTACATCCAGATAGGGTACATCTTGTTAGGGTACATCACTCCAGGGTACATCCTTCGAGGGTACATTTTTCTTGAGGCTACATCCGAGAGGGTAGCACTAGATTGAGGATCCAAGATATTTTCTTGGGTGAAAAATAGGTTCAAGAAATTGAGGTTGAGAGCAAGGAAAAACCGTAGCAAGAGGGTTTTGTTCTTTTCTTACTTATGGACTCTAGACTATGTCAGCACCACATAGATAATCTTAATAATTTAATGCCTCCATGAACATTTCCATGCATGTGTTTTTACATGAAACATGCTTGTTTATTTTTGTTCACTGATGGAACATGTGATTGGCTATCCATGTTTATTGTTTTATCAATTGATGTCAGTTGCTTTTTCAACTAAGGCGCATGTTATGAATTATGGAATATGTTGAACAAGGAATTTTTGGAGTGTTAATTTACTAATGTATTATTGTGTTTTGGTGTCTTGATATAGCAACAGATGGTTCATGAGGAGTGTGAAAGGCATGAAAGGGTAGACTTCCATAATCCGAATTTAGTGCGGACATCAATAATCCAACTTATAATTTATTTATTTTGTAAATAAACCCACATAGAAGGTTCTATTGTTAGAAATAGTTAGAAAAGTAATGGTTAGAATAAGGATCACTATAGACTGCAATTTTTGATATTGAAAGCAAAGACTTTTCGTAAAAGTTACCAACTTTTAGTTTCACTCTTGCTTTTCAAAGCCGCTCTCATGCAACCACTATTTTCGACTTAATAAAACATTCCTTTAATTACATGCACTTTGTGGACTATGAAAACAGAGTGCATGGGGGGAGATTGTACCCAATACTACGTTGTGTCTCATCTTCTTGCGTATC
>CM035411.1:26370660-26438160 GCA_020310875.1 Ceratopteris richardii | reverse complement strand
TCTTAACAGGGATTTCGGAGGACAGTGAAACAGCAACTGCAGGAATCATTATACAGACTATGATTGATGTAATCTTGTGGTGTGTCAAATACTATCTATGAAGCTTTATATTTACAATTCTATAATCATGGCGTTTAGTCAATCAAAGAAAGAACAGAAATGTCTGCAAGACAAGAGTTCTTGTTTGTAATCTTCTATTTCCACTAAGTCATTAGGGAGATTCAAATTATCTGCATAGAAGCGCACTGAACTCGTGTGTATGTGAGTGTGTAAGAACCTGTTAATCTTCCAAAATGTGTAATCTGAAATGTGACCGTGTAATTCTGAATCGGTAGAAGTTTATCGGAATGGAAAATTACGGTAAACTTTCAAATGTGATCCGGTGGAATCTCTGTGAATGAAGATCAGTGCAAATGGAAAATGAGTAATTCTGATTTGCTCTTTACTTAGATGTTGTGTTGAACCTTGGAACCCTCAACACAATTGGCGATCCTACTGTACGGCTGACGCAGCCTCAAGAAATGCATGAGGGGCAGACGCAATCGTTTTGGTAAAGTATATTTTACGAGGGCACAGGCAAGAGCAGTGAACATGGAGACATCTTCAGACTTTTATGAGTGGTACGAGGCCGAGGAGTAAGAAGATCTGGGAACTGAAGAGGAACAGGGGGAAAGAGGTGCAGCAGAGGCAAGGTTAGTGGGCGGCATACTTGGAGCGTTATTCCTCACAGAAGCAACTGTAGGGGTAAGAAGACGACTCCAGTTTGACCCACTTGCAGGGGCGACCGGTCAAAGAACTAGGCACACACCTCAACCACACCCAATGGCTCAACCACCTCCTAATCCTAAGGTCAAAGCCGCTCATTTCAGTGGAACCTCTAAGGAGGATGCTGATTGCCATGTTGCTCAATTCGAAATAAAATGGACAGCTAATGGATATCCAGCTATGTATGGTCATGATATTAAGCTTCAACAGTTCGCGGCCACGTTGGAAGGGCGAGCTATGAGCTAGTTTAGTCAATACGGCATTACCCATTTTGCTACATATGATGATTTAAAAATAGCATTCTTGCAACGATTTAGAAAAGAAAAGACGCCTTCTGATGTATGAAGGAAGTTGAGGGCCATCAGACAAAAGATCATGCTAGTGGAAGACTATGCTCAGAAGTTCCGGACCCTAATGGAGAGGTTGCAAGGTAATGAACGGCCCACTGATGAGATGTTGGCAGGATTTTTTTTGAAAGGATTACGGAGCACAATAAGACATGCGGTGGCGAGTGTGGACATTGCAAATGGCTTTGATGTATTAGTATTAGCAGCGGCGCGTGTGGAAAGAAGGTTTGGACAAGCCAAAAAGAAGCAGTTTGATTCTAGTTCAAAGGTTGAATCGAATTCAGCAATGGAGTCGGGCAAGAGTTTAAGTGATTCTCACACTAATGACTATGATGATGAAATAGTGAGAACAAAGCATCGTAAGCATAAAGCCAAGCACAGTAAAGAGGAGGAATGGATTAATAAGTTAAAGAGACATGGGTATTTTATACTAGCTCCAAAGAAAAAAGGATTTTGTGATATCTGTGAAAAAGAGGGACATACAACAACTTAGTGTTGGTATAACCCTAAGCATAGAGGGCAAAGTTATGGGCAGGACAATCGAAATCTCAATGACGTAGCGGCGAATTAGGCTATTCCTATACAAGGGCAAGGTAATTTTTAGAGACAGCAACAAGTAAGACCCCCATGGACAGATCAAGGGAATCAGCAAGGGAACAACCAAGAAGGCAATCACCAAGGTCAACCACCAAGGGTAATGCCTTGTGGATATTGTTAAGCTCCCGATCATTGGATAGGGCTGAATTGCCCTTTGTGGATAAAGCATCGTGAAGAAAGAGGTATACCCGTTATTAGGTATAATCAGCATAATCAACATGGACAACATCAACAATAGGGGAGCAGGCGGCTCAGGCAAATGCCATGCTCATAGAATGGCCAAATCAAGCGGATAGAGCCCATGATGCACCTAGTACATCTGATCAAATGCACGTTAAGAATAATAACCAATGGCAGTGTGATTGTAAACAATGTGGGAAAGGTAAAGAGGTTGAAGTGTTGGCGGTTACAAGATCAAGGAATAAAGGCCCTATTGATTGGCAGGAACAAAGGTAAATCCGAGACAAGGTTTTGAAGCAGGTTTGAGATAAGTCTCCTAATCAGGCTAGGTGTGGAGGTCAGACCGAGCAACAACAGGGTGTGAAATTGATACCTCCCATAATGGAGCGGGATAAGGCGCCGAGTCAGCAAGGCTTGGCAAATGATTGGTTTGATGAAATGATTAGCTCACCGTTACAGTTGTCCTTGGATCAACTGTTATCTTTGGTACGTGTGTTTTGAGAGAACTTGTTGAGAAAGCTACTTGGGTATCATGTCGAGCCCGAAATTAGGTCGATCCCTTCAATCTCGACCAACAGTATTGATCCAGTAGATGTGGATTTTGTAGTACCAGTAACTCAGGTGCATTACAACCAGCGGCGACTCGCAGAAGTGTTGCTTGATGGAGGATCAGGGGTCAACATATTACCTGAGCATATTTTTATTGAAATGGGAAGAGGGGTATTGGCTCCAGCACCTTTTCAGGTAAAGATGGCGGATCAAACACGAATACAGCGAGTTGGCATTCTGAAGCAACAACAAATCATCATCTCTAGCATGACATTTATGGTCAATTTTGTGGTCATCCAAATGTCTGAGTCCGCGTATCCATATGAAATGTTGTTAGGGAGACCTTGGTTTCGACTCGCCAAAGTCAAGCAGGATTGGGTGAGGAGGATCAGATCAGTGTGGCTGAGGAGGATCAGCATAAAACAGTATTTATTACAGAATTTTGCGCTTATGTGTTTACCGTCATGAGTTTTGGCTTGAAGAATGTACCGCCATCCTTCAATTATGTAGCAGACTTTATCTACAGGACTTTATGCAAGTATTTGTCGAGGATTTTTTGGTCTTTGGTGAAATGATTAAGCACTTGCTACACCTGAAAGCATGTTTTGAAAGATGTCGGCAGTTTAGGATGGTATTGAATCCGTTTAAAAGTGTGATTGCGGTCAGAAGTGGTATTTTATTGGGCCATGTTATATCACAAGCAGGGATGGCTATTGATATTAAGAAAATTGAAGCTATAAGTATAGCTAAAGCACTGACCAACGTTAAAGAAGTAATGTGGTTTGTGGATCAAATTAAGTGGCATTCCTGATACTTAAGATATTTAGCAAACATTTCCTTACCGCTTACGCATTTGACCAAGAAGGATGTTCCATTTATGTGGGCCGATGCTCAAGAGAAAGCATTTCAGTTGTTAAAAAAGATGGTGTCGGTAGCACCCATTTTGCAACCACCCGATTGGTCAGTGCCATTTCACATATTTGTTGATGCATCAGATGTGGTCGTAGGAGCAGTTTTGATGCAGCAGAGAGACAAAGGATGGTATAGACCTGTCTATTATGCCAGTAGAGTATTGGCTGCGAGTGAAAGAAATTATCCGGTGACGGAAAGGGAAGCTTTGGCGATGGTGTATGCCCTTAACAAGTTTCAACATTATTTGTTGGGCAATAAAGTGGTTTTTCATGTGGATCATCAGGCCTTGGTTTATTTAATCAAGAAGCCCTTATTAACAGGCCGATTAGCCAGGTGGATGCTTTTGTTACAGGAATTTGATTTTGTGATTGTGCATAATCCACGGAAAGAGCATGCGATGGGAGATTATTTTAGTCGATTGGATTTAGGAGAAGCACCCATAGGTGCACTGGATGTATTTCTGGATGCTGAGTTGTTTAATGCGCAAGTAGTAGAGGCAGATTCGTGGTATGACCAATTACTAATTTTTTTGACAGAGGATGTATTACCACAGTATTTTACACCTGATCAGAGGAAGAAGATTTCCCTTAAAAGTAGGCCATATTTGGTTATAGCTAGGGCATTATACAAGAAGGGGGTGGATCAGGTTATAAGGAGGTGTGTACCAGATTTCGAACAACCAGTTGTCTTACAGGAAGCACATTCAGGTTCAGTAGGAGGTCATTTGTCAAGGGATATTACAGGCAAGAAGGTATTACAAGCTGGGTTGTGGTGGTCGACGGTGTTAAAGGATGCGCATGAGTATGCTAAAGGATGTGTGATTTGCCAAAGGTTAGGCCAACCTAATAATTCTGATCGGATGACTGATCATCCGGTATTACCACTGGATCCTTTCCGAAAATGGGGCATGGATTTTGTGGGGCCTATTAAACCTACCACTCAGCGGGGTAATAGATATATATTGGTGGCAACCGACTATTGTATGAAATGGGTGGAAGCAGTGGCATTGAAGGATAATAAGGAAGCAAGTGTGGCGAAATTTCTTTATCATAATATTATGACCAGGTTTGGGTGTCCGATTGAGTTGGTGAGTGACAGAGGTACTCATTTCCTAAATGAGGTGATTTTAGAGTTAACAAGGATTCATTTGATCTTGCATAAAAAGACTACATCCTATCATCCTCAAGCGAATGGGCAGGCAGAAAGTACGAATAAAACTTTAATGCGTATTCTTAAAAAATTAGTACATGAAAATCATAAAAAAATTGGGATTTGTTTCTTGACTCAGCTTTGTGGTCATTCAGAACAGCATTTAAAGTGACAACAAGAATGACACCTTTCCGATTGGTATATGGATTGGAGGCAGTAGTACCTATGGAGTTTGTAGTTCCAAGTTTGCGGATTACGGCAGAGAAGATGTCGCCTGAGCTATCGGTTAAACACAAGAGTAAATATCTTTTACATATTGAGGAGGATCGTTTGATAAGTGCATATATTACGGAGGTGATTCAAAGGCGGAGACAAGCTTGGGTAAATCAGAATGTGAAGTTTAAGTTATTTAAAGAAGGCGATTGGGTGATGGTGTATAATTATAATCTAGGAACCCATCCAGGAAAGCTTACATTGAGATATAGGGGCCCATATCAGATTGTGCAGGATTTGGGTCAATGCACTTTTCAAGTGGCAGATGTGTTTGGAACATGGATGGACAAGCCAATAAATGGATTTAGGCTGAAATTATTTCAAGGGAAGCCGTCACATTTGGATTGGTTATCTGCTAATGTGGTGCAAGTCGTTCATAATTCAGAGCATCACCTCAACAATGTTTATGATCATCGTAGTAAAAGAGTTTATTTCTCTACATTTTTATCTGTGGTAAAGTGTTTTTTGACCTCGTGTTGGTCCAAAACTACATTAAGTAAATTTTTATGATTACAATGGAGACTTGGTTTACAGTTGCAGTTCAAAAGTGTGCTAGGGGTTAGCCCAAGGCCAATCATGGATAAGGAAGCGTTGCTGGAGCAGGGTGTACAAACTAATGGATATTCTGGGTCTGCAAGTAATGAGGTGTTGGAAATAAGTATACTATGTATTACGAGTCAGCAGACCTATAAGGAGCAGAGGCATCGAGGGGAATATGAAAAGAAAGCTAGTATTCAACCAATTATTATCTTGCAAAATACAATTTGTCGGAGTTGTATGATTGGAAGTTTTTGCATTATAAAATGTGGTATTGAGGAATTTAAATATCAATTTCTTATTCTTGAAGTGTGCATGAGTGTTCCGTTCCATGATTCTTCTGGCATGTGTAGAAGATTTGTTAAGTGGGTTATCGATATGCGGGGCAACCGACTGTTGATGATGTTTATGGTATTCTATACTACAATATTATTGTGTCGTATGAAGTGTTACGTGTGTAAGTACGTCCATCATTGCAGTCAGTGGCAGTTCAAGCATTCGCACTTGTCGAACGGATATTTTCAGTTCTACTTGATGGCTCCCAAGATAATGTCTCTTCCTGCTTCTTCTGTGTTGGTGCCTGAATCAGGAGCCATGAGAGGGCGTATGAGAAAGAGAGAAGTTGTAGTGCGAAAGGAAGAAACCACAATAGAGGAGAGTAATAGTTTGTTATAGGAGGATGAAGATGAAATATCAATGCCATCTACAACGACTAAGTTTGTGCAAACGCTTATGGAGCCATTCACAGACTTTAAAGTGGAAGTCGATACACAGTCTTCTCTGAATGAGAATTGGCTCAGAAGGATTGGGTTATTTTAGTTTGCTACGTTGCCATGGGTGCACTGGAGATGCAATTATTATGCAAAGAGCCAGCTGGAAATCATTCGGAAAATGAAGGGTTAGTTAGCACTTCAGGTAAAATTTTCACCGGAACTAGTTGCAGAATTATTTCAGTTGCCTATGTACGATGATGTAGTCATCCCAAAGTGTTCGGAGGAGGCTTTGAAGAATGATTTTGGACCCAGAGAAGGGGGACGACAGTATTACATGATGAAGAACGCAAGTTATGTTCGAAGGGAGCAGTTAAAATGGTTTTGGAAAGGTTGTGTTTTATCATCAAATATGAATATATGTCCAAAGAGAATTTTGCACCTTTGGCTTATGCAGAGGCAAGTGGAAAAGTAAGTTGGGCTCACTGGTTGTATGATCACCTGCATAGTGAGATATTTGTTGGAGATAGGCATAAAACGCAATCAAGTAGTAGGCTATTAGCATATTTAGCCGCATTATTTGAGTTCGTGCAGCTAGTTGATGGTCAGAAGATAGTATGGCCAAAGGAGATAAATCTTCATGGTCATGAGTTGATGAGTCGAGAGCAAGAACAGCTAGCAGTGAAAGAAGTAATGAATAGACCTTCAGAGACGTGTGAGGATCTTCTCCACGCAGGTTATACTGTACAAGAGCTGAAACCGGTTATTCAGATGATTCAACCTGATGTACGAGAAGCATGGATAGAGGAGGATATTCTGTTGCAGGTGCCAAATGGTGTTGAGCATCCGAAAGTACTCGAAATAGTTTTTAAGTTGTCTAAAAAGAGAAGATTGGAGGAACAGCTGCAAGCAGTAGGTGAGAAAATGTCGAAGGATGTTATGCACCAATCAATTAACACTACAGATTATGATGTACCAGGAATAAAGAAGAGGTTGTAGGAAATTTCTGATTTTTTAGTTTTGCAAGAGGAAAGATTGTCTAAGCACGAGCAGAAAAAAGTACTTATTAATGTGGATGATTATCAATCTTTACAGAAGAAGGCTAAAACACTTTAGGAAGTGTTGGATAAGAAGGTACGAATGTTGGAGGAATTGCAAAAGGACAAGATGCAATATGTGATAGAGTTGTCTAGTATAAAGTGGTGTATGCATGAATTTGAAGAATGGCAAAAGTCTGTGCAAGAACAAATTCAAAAAGAGATGATGGATTTTTCAGTACTTAATGCTACTTTGTAGAAGGAACAAGTGATTCTTCATTTGAGAATACAAGTTTTGTAGGAGTTGGAAAAGCAGATGTTAAAAGATGAAGATGTGGAGTTAGATGCTACATTAATGACAAGGTCAGATATAGGATTATTGAAGCAGCAATTGCATAAGTATGTTCAGGACATTTGGAATGTTTTCCAAAGTCGTTAGCTAAGTATGTTTAAAATTCAGCATGAACAGGTGCAGACATGCTTTGTGTCAAAGTATGAAAAAGATTTCGTATGTGTAATTACAAAGAAAGAGAAGCAAATTGAAGAATAGACACATATAATTAAGGAATTGCAGGAACAGTTGTTGCAAAGGAAGCTAGAAGAAAAGGTGGACATATTAATTGAGAAGCAGCAGTTTATTATTGATGCAGACTTTCAGGGAAAGCAGGATGGTGCAGATCTTATATGATGATCTATACCAATCACCACAGTATAGTAGAGAGAGAGAGAAAGAGAGAAAGAGAGAGAGAGAGAGAGAGGATATTTTTTCATTGTTTTTTAATTTTATTTCTTCTTCTTTCCCTTTCCCCTGTAGTCGACGGACGCAGAGAGAGAGAGAGAGAGAGAGAGAGAGAGAGAGAGAGAGAGAGAGAAAGAGAGAGAGAGAGAGAGAGAGAGAGACAGAGAGAGAGACAGAAAGAGAGAGAGAGAGAGAGAGAGAGAGAGAGAGTGAGAGAGAGAGAGAATGAGAGAGGTTTTTTATTTATTTTCTTTATTTTATATTAGAAATTTTATTTCTTTTTTATGTTTATATAATGATTTATTTAAAACATATTTTATATATTTTATTTTTATAATTAATGTTAATAATATTTATTAATTATATACTAAAAAACATGAAATAAATATTATTTATGTATATATATATGTGTGTGAATGTATATGTATTTATGTATTTGTATGTATGTATGTATGTATGTATGTGTGAGGGTGTTTTTATCTTAGGTTCATTACATTTTAGTTTAATGACATTTTAGTTTAATGACATTTTAGAAAAAAATAATGACATTAATTTATAGAAACAATACATACCCAAGCATTATCACATTGACTAGGTGGTGGTGCATGCTCAAAAGTAGCATACTCTGCCCTGTGCTCAATACATTCCAATAGTGGTCCTCGATACGTGCCATAGCAAAACTTACACCAACATATAATATGCTTTTGATAGTTAAATTCATCATAATTTCTATCCGGGGACACATGTTAAGTTGTTGCATGGGTAGGAGGTGGTAGAGTGCCCTCTAATTGATCAGAATCTGATTATAACAATAAAAAAACATCTATAGGTTATGTATCTATCAAATATATTTGAAATCAAAAGTTTGTCATACTTACAGTATATAGTACTTGCACGATTAGGAGACGGTGGTGGAGTCCCATCTCATTGATTCGAATCTGCAAATAATGCTATTAGATAATAATAATATGATTATTTACATCCATAAACATTCATATATACACATTTACAAATACACAAATATTCACATATACACAAATACAAATTCTTGTGGGATAAATTAAGGTATTTTGTATGAACCTATGTATATGCATGCATGTGTATATGTGTATGTATATATGTGGATATGTATATGTATGTTTATGTATGTATGTATATGTGTATATGTATGCATGTATGTATATATATATATGTTTGCATGTATGTGTGTGTGTGGCTATGTGTATGTGTATGTGTGTGTATGTATGTATAATTGTATGTGTGTATGTATATATCTTTATGTGTGCATGTATTTTATATGTATGCATGCATGTATGTGTGTGTGTGGATATGTGTATGTGTGTGTGTGTGTGTGTATGTATGAATGTTTATGTGTGCATGTAATATATATATGTATATATATGTATATATATATATATATATATATATATATATATATATATATATATATATATATATATATATATATATATATATATATATATATATATATACACACACACACACATATATATACACATATATATATATATATATATATACATATATATATATATAACTATATATATAGTGTAATAATTAATTACTAAATATATATATACTAAATACAAATCAATATATATATATATATATATATATATATATATATATATATATATATATATATATATATATATATATATAGAGAGAGAGAGAGAGAGTAAATATAAATATATAGAGTATAAATATAAATCACTATATACTATATATATATATATATATATATATATATATATATATATATATATATATATATATATATATATATATATATATATATATATATTTATACACTGATATATATGTGAGTATATGTATGTGTAAGTGTGTGTATATCTGTATGTGCATGCTATATGTGTATATGTATGTGTAGGTATTTTGATTCTTTTTTTTTATATTCGAGATTAAAATAACAAGAGATATTGTATGTTGGAAAAGAATAACTAGAGACCTAACATACCACTTGAGAAATGGCAAATTTTTTGTAGATAGCTACGTCTTTAGGAGCAATTTCCTCAGTAGAAGGTATATAAATGAATAGTTTATATTTATAGTTCTTATTTTTTATTAATTTTTTACATTTCCTTTACGTATTTTTTTCTATTAAATAAACATGCTACTCAAAGAAGAGAATTGAGATGAGCCACATAGCTCACTAAGGCCAAATGTGCCATCATGGCTTTGTAGCTACATCTGTAAGTATATGTGTTATTGAAACTATATTTTTTATTGTAGGTAGAATGCAAGAGTCTAATCATTTTTATTTTTTTGAATGCAGTGAAAGGATTATGGTCGATATCCTATGAAAGAAATAATATATCCTACACATTCTAGATATGGGCGTTTGACTGAGTATATGCAAGATCATGCGGATGGTTTTGTGAGTATAATCAAATTTCATATAATTATTTTTTTTTAAGCATGTTCTATATGTTTCACTTATTTATGTTTGCTATATGTAATAGAGGAGTATTATGGAGAGGAAGAAATGGATGAGGTGGAGAAACAAACACAGGAGGGACAATCTCGATCATCATAGAGTGCTCGCACCGCTACCTATGATGCCACTACAGATACATCAAATCATGCGAATGATCACGATGATGAGGATGAGGATGAGGCTCTTGATGATGATAATGATTATGATTCTTGATTATGACCTTGGACATATAGTTACATTGATATATATATATATATATATATATATATATATATATATATATATATATATATATATATATATATATATATATATATATATATATATATAGATTATTCCACTTATGTTTTGAATTGTGTCTATGGTATTAAGTAATGAAAAGTCTTGTTCTAATTAGTATTATTATAGTTTATATTTAGCATGTGTTTTATTACCTTAATTATACAATTCATTGATATTTATGTGTGCTTTTGTGTGTATAAAATATATGCATGCACATGTAGCTATATATCTATGTTTGTGGAAGTGTGTCTATGTGCATGTATATGTATATATCTATGTATATATATGTGCATGTATGTATGTGCATATGTATGTGTGTATATGCATGTTTGTGCATGTGCATGTGTAAGTGTATATGTGTATGTATGTGTATGTGCATGTGCATGTGTATATGTGTATATGTATATATGTGCATGTATATATGTAAATGAATGTGTATACATGTGTATGTGCATGTATATTTGTGTATATGTATATATGTGCATGTGTATATGTGTGCATGTGTATATGTGTGTATGTGTGTATGTGTATGTATGTTGTTGGAAAGAATTTATTTCTCTTAAAATATTATTAAAAATTAAAATATTAATTGATTAAATTAAGTTTGAATAATTTATGAAAATTTTGACTAATGTTTGATTTTAATTTTTGCAGGACAAGAAGTTTGATGATTAGCACAAAGATGGGAAGTATTTATAAAGGGTGTTTTCAAATGTATTTGTGGGTATAGATTAAAAATTAAGGGTTAGTTAAAGGTTTATCTAAGGCTTGAAAGTAATTTAAGGGTCTTTAAGGATCAGATGTTAGTACATGCATATGTTAATGCATGTTAGTATGTTAGTTAGTGCATAGATGTTAGATATTAGTACATGCATGTTAGATGTTTTGCATGCATGATAGTTAAATATATTTGTTTATGTCTATGAATTAGTGTTTATGCATGTTAGTTAAATGTATGTTCATTTATGTGTGTGCATGTTCATGTATGCATGTTCATGTATGCATGTTCATATATGCATGTTCATGTATGCATGTTAGCATGTGTGTTAGTATGTAAGTGCACGTATGCATGTGAGATATGTTTGCATGTTTGTGTATGCATGTATCCATATTCATGTATGAGTGCATGTATATTCATGCATGTGTGTTAGTGCATGTATGTTCATGCATGTGTGTTAGTGTATGTATGTTCATGCATGTGTGATAGTGCATGTAAGTTCATGTATGTATGTTCATGTATGTGTGTTAGTGCATGAATGTTCATGCATGTGTGTTAGTGCATGTAAGTTTATGTATGCATGTTAGTTTAAATGCATGATTGTGTATGTATGTTAGTAAATGCATGATTATATATACATGTATGTTAGAAGTATTTGAATGCATGAGTTATGATTCATGAATGCATGAGACATGTGTATGCAAGTGAAATGTATGCAAGTGAAATGTATGCAAGTGTATGTTTGCATGTATATGTGAGTGTATGAGTGCAAGTATGTTAGTTTGTCTAGGTATGTATGTATGCATAAGTGTATGTATATGTATGAGCACCTGTATATATTTTAGTAAGTGTGTAGGAATACATGAGAGGAATGTGCATATAGATGTATGTTAGTATATGTAGTATGTATGTATATGCATGTTAAGTGTATGAAGCCTATGTATGCATATGAAATATAAGATGTATGCTTAAGTTATGCATGAACGAATGTTTGAAGCATGTATAAGTATATAATATATGAGTGATTAGTGTTCATGTGTATATGAATGAAATATGTTTATTACAATATGTATAATAAAATTAATGTATGTACTTATGATATATATTTATTAGAAAAGTTAATTAATTTATATTAGCCTGAGTTTTTAATATGTTAAGTTTTAATGAGTGTTTAATATTTTATGAAAGCATACTTATGGTTCTCATGTTAATTTTCAAATGATATGCAGCCTCTGTTGAAGACAAACTAAAAAATGAAGAGTAGAAAAGAAATGTATACTTAACTGGAATTCTATTGTTTACTTTGTATAGGAAAAACTTCATATAAACAGTTTATATAATATTAATCTATTCGTATTTTATCTTATATTTCTGACGCAGCTTTATCTAGTAGTACTTCTTTACCTCCATCTTTGTTTGAATTACTTTTTCCTAGTCCAGTAGAAGTTAATGCTATTCAAAATATAGAAATTGAAGAATTAGTTAATGATAAAATTGTAAAGGAAACTTTGCATTCAATAGAGTTTGATGGTAGATTGTGTAGAGTATTACCTTTAATTTCCATTGTCGTACCTAGTTCTGAAAATAGTAAAGCTCTATTTCCTCCTTTCATAGTAAGAAATACTGATAATTCTCAAATAAACTTAAACGTAACAGAAATCATTAAAGATAAACTAGTTTGTGAAGAATTGATCCTTCCATCCTATATAGACGTAGTCAATAGATATAGAAATGCTTTGCCTTACGGTCCTTAGTTAAAAAATACTTGTTCTGTCATAGTCACCCTGCGTGCGTCGTTAGCGAGACGATTGAATTGATCCACTAGTCATTACGAATCGCTTCCACATTTGAACCCGACATGAAGAACCGCACAATAGGAGAGATATATATTTCTTTTCTTCTTGAATATGCAATAGTTTGGTTTAGGTTACGTGGTTAGATATCAAACAAATCTTTAGATTCAAAGCCTACTGAATTAGATTCTAAGACTAGTGACCAAACAGAAAAAAATGAGGAAAAAACAAAGAAACCTAAAAGATTTCCTAAAGCTATTTTAACCTGAGAACTAGAACACAAAAATGATACAAAAGGAATAATTTATGATATACTTTTGAAAAGTCAAGTGACTATGTCACTTGAACAATTATTTTCTATAGCTAAACTTGAATTTAATGATAACTTTATTAAAATGATTAAAAGAAAAACATTTTCACTTAATACCGATATTGAAATTCAAGAAAATGTAGATGTGTCTCATATTTCTAAGGACTCCCTTTCTTCTGACTCTGATGATGAGGAAGAAAGTGAAGCTTATGTTAATAAGAATTTTTTAAGAACAATTGTTCTAGATAATATAAATGAAAAATCTGAAAGTAATTATTAAAAAAAGGTTTTTGGGCTAGGGGAACACCTAAATAAAAGTAAATTTAGGAGATAGAAAAAATTCATGTATAGCTTTAGCTTTATTCGATTCAGGTTTTGAAATTAATGTAATATTAAAAGAATTGTATGATAAATTTAGATGGTCGATGGATAAACAAGACGGGTGGATAATGAGAACAACAGATAACAGATGTGGTGCACTTTTAGGAGCTTGTGCAAATATTCTAGTTTTAATATGAGGAATAACTGAAACATTTCATTTTTTTATACAAGATAATAGCTCTTATGAAATTATTTTAGGACAACCGTTTTTTTGTGAAACACGAATGGAAACAAAAGTAATGGAAGACGGCTCTGCATATGCTAGATTTAGGTCAAAAGTTGATTTGCAATCCTTACAAGTTATGACTGTTAATCCAAACCACACCAGAAATAGAGAACAAATTAGGAAAACACCAATCCGATCACAAGAGAAGTTGCACGAGAGTCATCTACCTCTTAGTGATTCTAGAACATATTTTCATCAGAATTTTTACTAGACACCATTTTTGAGCGGGACAACAGTGGTAACAGGTATGAAGTCTCGTAAAAATATGTATATAAATTAGAAAGTTTTTCTATATACTTTACATCCTCTAAACTATAAATTTTAAATAGAAAAGATATTCCTAGGAAAATAATGAAAAGAAATGAAAAATATTTTAAAAGTAAAGGTTATATGTCTATAAATAAAAATATTGAAAATATAATTGAAACATCTTTTTCTTCTTCTTTACTTGATGAAATTAATGAAAATTTACATAATGAAAAATTAATGCAAGTTATACTTTTGTACTCATTAAATGAATATGAACTAATTTTAAAATTTATTTTTGATTCTTATAATGAAGCTAAAATTAATATAAAGTATAAAATAGTTGATAAAAAAGTTAAACCTATAGCCCAGGCTTTACCAAAAGGAAGTGACCAGAAAATAAAACAACTAGCAAATCATCCCATTTTACGTGATATTTCAAAAATAGGACATAATTTTCCTGATGAAACTATTAAATTAATAAACATAGGAAATGAAGATTCCTTTTTATTGCTTACTGAACGTGAATTATTTTGTGAAATGATAAGAAAACACGGAAAAGCTTTGCTCTTTATCCTCATGAAATAGGATGTGTGGATCCTAGAATAGTATCTCCTATGATTATAATTACCGTAGCACATATACCTTGGAATCTTCTCCCTATACCAGTTCCAAAGGCTCATTTACCTTAGCTAATGAAACTGGTTAAGGAGAAGATGCGTATGAAAATTTTAGAACCTTCCTCCATACCTTATTCTAATAGATGGTTTACTGTTCCTAAAAAGAATGGTAAGCTTAGATTTATCCAAGACTTACAACCCGTAAATAAAGTTACAATTAGGAATGTAGGAACCGGTCCTATTGTAGGAGAATTTATCGAAGCTTTTGTTGGGCATTCTATCTATTCTATGGGTGACTTATATTCAGGTTATGATCAGTTCCAACTTGCTACTGAGAGTAGAGATATTACGACAATGAAGAATCCTTTAGGTTTAGTCTGTATGTATACTCTTCCTCAAGGAGCTACCAACTCAGTAGCACATATGATGAACACAATGAATATGGTTCTTCATTATTTTATTCCTAATGTGACCATGCCGTTTATAGATGATATTCGAATTAACGGCTGTGACAAAAAAGAAAAAGATGAAAGATTAGATTCTTTAGGATGTAGGAAGTTTGTATCTAATCATACTTTAGATTGTGAGAAAATACTTAAAAGATTTGAAGAAGTAGGATTAACATTTTCTATAGAAAAATCAGTTTTTGGAGTTAATGAAGTTTTAATTGTAGGATATTTATGTGGTTACGATAATCGTAGGCCCTATCCTCCAAAAGTAGATGCTATAAATAAATTATCTGAAATTTATAGAAATATTAGTGAGGTTAGATGTTTCTTAGGAGCATGTGTATTTTATGCTATTTGGATTCCGCATTATGCCCATGTAGCTAATCTGTTGTATGATTTACGTAGGAAAAATAGAAAATTTAAATGGACTGAAACTCATATCAAAGCAATGAAGAAATTAAAAATTTTACTTTCTAATGCACTAGTTATAAAACGTGTAAATTACTCTAATAATAAACCAGTTATTTTAATTGTTGATACTAGTCCCATAGGTATAGGATGGGTAATAGATCAAGATGATAGTGAGGAAAATAGATATGCTATTAGATTTGGAGCTAAAATTTTACATGAAACTCAAAAAAATTATCCACAAATAAAACGTGAATTATAGGGTTTTGTTACTGCGTTAAAAACTGACAAGGAATATTTTATAGGAGCTAATGTAGTAATAGAAACAGATTGTTTAACATTAATAGGAATGATTACTAATTGTTCTTCTCGAGACATAGCAATATGAAGGTGGATATCTTATATGAAGTTTATTAATCATGTTTTAAATCATATTTCTGGGAAAACTGACTTTGTAGCAGATATGCTTTCTAGGGCTAAGTTTGAAAATGATGACATGACTGAAACTGAATTAAATGTGATTAATTATATTTCTGATGTTTATGTGTATGAGAAAAATAATGAAAAAGAATATGAGGGAGTTTGTTATGACATAGGATATTATCTTAGCACTTTGAAGCAATTATCTATTTGATCAGCTAATAGATTTAGAGACGTTAGAAAACGTGCGTTTAATTTCTTTCTAAAGGATGGTTTTATTTGGCATCATGCAAAAGGAAAAACTAGATATCGGAAACGAGTTTTATTTTAATTACCTTTTCGGTCTGCTTTTTTGCCATTGCTTTCAATTTGACAAAGCAATCAAACACTTCACTCTTATGCTTAAGAAAATACAAAAAAGTCATTCAGCTAAAGTCATCCACAAAAGTAACATAATATTTACTATCTCCAAGTGATGTTTCCTTCGTAGGATCCCAAACATCAGTATGCATCAATTTTAATAAATCCTTGCTTTGCAATTTGACACTAGAAAAAGGATGCCTTGCATGCTTACCAAATTGACAAGCATCACACAAATGTATCATATTTTGTTTGGAGATATCACGTAAACCAACAGCAATCTTTCTTGTAGCCATGTCTTTTAACTTATGTATATTTACATGTCCTATTCGCTTATGCCATAATTCAATCTGAGAAATCTTATTATTATTACCAATTGAATAATAAGAAACAAAATTAGGAGCTGCATCCAATGTAAAAAGTCTTCCTCGGTGTTGACCTTTTGCCAAGACTTTATAATTCTGCTTCGAATTTTCAACAAAACACCCACATATGTTGAACCGTACTTGATGGCCATGCTCCACCATCTGCCTAACTGAAATAAGATTTTTACTTATTGACGATACATGAAGAACATCTTTTAAGATTTTATTACCTTTTTTATCTTCAAAGCACACGTCTCTAACTTGTGCTATATGATGCATTGAACTGTCACCTGTTTCAACTTTACCATCAAACAAAGGTGCATGTAAGTTAGCAAACCAATCAACATTATTACTTATATGATTACTACATCCACTGTCAACATACCATACATCATTGCTATGAGTTACATCTGTATTCACATTCATCATTAGTACATTTTCATGATTTTGTTCCTGAACAAAATTACCTTGTGTATGATTTTGCCTTGTATATCCATCTCGCCCTTGATTATGCCAACAATCACGAGATAGATGACCAGCCTTACCACAATTATAACATGTTATACCTGAACTACCTTGATACCCATTACGTCCTCTGCCACGGTAGGAATATCTCCCCCTACCATGCATATTCATATCCGAGCTGCCAGCATCATAATTGTTGTTTATCTCATTTCGATCTCCACGACCTCTAAAACTTCCTCTTCTGCCACCTCTTCGACCACGCTCATTTCTTGCATAAAGTGCATGACCTACACTACCTTTTTGCATAGACTTTCTACCATTAATATTAATTTCTTCTGTTATCATAAATGAAACCAACTCATCAAAATCAGGCAACTCCGCTCTCACAAATATAGAAGTTGTAAAAGCTTTCCATTTTTCATCTTCTTTTAAACCATTTAAAACAAATGCAACTAAATCATCATCTTCAACTATGCACACAATTGAAGCAAGTGCATTGACGATCTGCTTAATTTTTAAAACATAATCATTTACTAACTGTCGTATATCCTTTCGCAAATTATTTAATTTATTTTTCAATTGAATTCATCATGCCTTAGTGGTTGTTGAGAAGAGTCGCTCTAATGCTTTCCAAATCTCCTTGCTTGTTCTCAAGTCCTGTATGTGTCCTATCATGCTCGACTCAATATTTTGTGACAATACAAAGATTACCTTCTTGTCACGCTCATTCCATCTCTGATATTCCCGGACTTGCTGAGGTGTCGGATTTTGGTTAGGCAAGTCAGGTCGAGGTTCTGTACCACTTATAAGATCATGCAAATTCCTACCCATAAGATATGCAGACATGCGAAAACGCCAGGTTTGATAATTGGTTTTACTCAATTTTTCTATTTGGCTATTTCCGTCAGCCATCCTAAAAGAAGGTAATTCTAAACGAAGGTACTGGAAAATTATCAGATTATTGGTGTTGCATCTTATGCATATACCTCATGTATAGCACCTATGATGCATCAACCTCGCTCTGATACCAATGTAGAATAAAGGAAGTTCAAGAAGTAGCATAAATGGAAGCATGAAGGGAAGTAGAGAATAGCATAGACTGCGAAAATGATAGAGCAGAGTAGACGCACAAGACTAGATAAAAGAAGAGAAGTTCTCTGTACAAAAAATATCTCTATATTCACAATGATGGAGTATCAACAACTCTGTACAAAAATGAATTTCTAAGCTCTTTATATAGATTTTTGGGAATGAATATGTCCCAATGATTTTCTTGTACAAAAGTAGTGAAGAATATTTAAAGTAGTAAAGGAATGGATAATAACTAAAAAATTGCTCAACAACTTTTTCACAAAAATAATGGATGATGTTTTAAAGCATTCAAAGAGTGGTCAACTTTTAATGACCCTTTTTATAAAGATAATGGCTGAAGTTAAAAGCCATAAAGTAATGATCACTGTTGAATATGCTTTTTACAAAAATTCTGGATAATAGTTAAAGTGCTAAAACAATGGTTGTAAACAAATAAACTTTTTCTGAAACGGATGCGGAACAGAACCGTTTTCAGATATGAAGCACACTTATATATCGACACACTATATAATATGTGTGTCATATTTTGTATGCGTACATTCTTGTTTTCTACATAAACGATTTTTCATGTGAACCCAAAGACGGGTAATGTGAAACAAAAATAGTCTCAAATGGAAAGCAAAGGAACATGGAAGGGAAGCTACGTCGAAATACAATGATATCAAATTACATAAAACTAAATGGATGGCGATCATCTCCGCTTTAGTTTTCGGGGGAGGTGATTCTGGTTGATCATCGAAGCAAGTAAAAAATAGATATAATGTGAGCTGTTGTTAAAGCAAGTGCACATATGAAGGATGCAATGGCTGGAGCATGCAATCACAAAAACACGTGGAGGTTTGCATGGTGGAAAACATGCAAAGGAAACAACGCTTCAAGGATTGTTTTTGTGGTAGTTCTACATGCTGAGCGTGATCAGAAGGGAGAGCCGGTACTTTGAAGAAGGAGGTCGAGTGGGCTCATTATCGGAGTGTGGGTAGAGACCACCAGCGTGGTGGAGGAGGAAGGAGCGCATCTATGAGGCAGAGGCATCTGAAGGAAGGATGGAAGGAGCTCATCTCTAATGTGGAGGCACAGACCATTTCAAAGAGGAGAAAGGTATTAATCGGGGGGCAGCTTACAGAAGAAGATTTTGATGGAATTGAAGGATCGGAGCAGAACGCATGCACAATAGAGGAGGTTGAGTCCAAATTCAAGGGGAATCACCTCTCTGACAAAGGGGGATTTCTGGCATCGAACTCTTCCGTCAAGTCACTGATCATCAAAGTTACAAAGGAGGTATTATAAATTGACAAGAGTGACCGAAGCTGAGGAGGACGTTGATAGTGAATATCTGGTATAGAAAGTACTCAGAACATCTCATATCTAAGGAAAGTCTTTTACTTGATTTGAGGAAGGAGATTTTGCGTGGAGGCAGCACTATAGAGGCCAATACATACGCTCTAACCTTCTATTTGTGTTAACATCTGTTTTGGAGGCTGTTGAATGCCCTGGCTACACTCTAGTTTTCAAAATATCGTTCAGATAAATTAAGGAGGACAACCACAATGAGCATGACAGAGATTGGACTCCAATAGTAGAGGAAAAGCATTCCATACACGACTTCTTTCTAACAAAGCACGGAGCGTTAGGAGAACAAAGGGAGAAAATCAGAGCTTCAATCATCTGAATTAGTGAAGGATTGTTATGCCTGGGCTGTGCATATTCCTGTTCTGAAGCTCTAATGATCTATTGAAGCTTCAATTCCGGATGCGGCTCAAAATTATTTGTGCCAATGCCAAGCGGAATATCTATCTGATGATGGCGATGCTATTCTGATGTGTTAAATTTCTAAACTCCTTTGTCGATAGCCAACTGTGTACGAAGCTGATCAGTATTGCTCTTGAGTAATGCTACGAATAAAGGCTAGGCAAAGGCCTTTGAGAAGATAAATTCATGATGAGTTGTAGTTGTAATCTGAATCCGAAGATTCGTAATAGGCAAACTTTATGAATTGTTGAATGATTGTCTATTGGATTGGTAGTAGATGCTTTGTTGACTTATGGTTGAAATATAATCTGCACTACGTATATAAATTCTGAATTGAGCTGATTACGCAGAGTAATATGAGTGTGTCCATTTCCTAAATTTTCTGTCACAACTTATTTGTGTTGAGTAATTTATGAAAACATATTATACCATATGTGATAGTGTCAATAAATTAGAGGAAGTTTCAATGAGCAGTAACAAGTTTTTCTCACGGCTCTAATTCTTCTATGAACATGGAAGATGGACCTCAAAGCGATGGTGGAATTAGTGAGATTCAGAGAAAAAAGTGGCACTAACGAAAGAGGTTTTATCTGCATTTTGCTCACTGCTAGTGACATAAAGCATACTCAATGAACATTGGAAAAACTATACATAGCTGCTTTTCACTTACCACCGAGGCGCACTAATCTTTTCTTTTATTCATTATAAAAACATAAATCATCTACTAATGGATCAAAGTCGGAAGTTTTCTAAAATAAAACATTACAATTACGATCAAAGATTGACACATAATAATAAAAAAAAAATTGGAATATTACTCTTTTGAAGAAATGCGTTGGTGTGATAAAAGTGCTTCAAAGTAAGTTATCGGTATAAACTTCTTCGTCCTCAATGCTTGTGATTGAGTTAGCTTCAAAAGTTTATAGAACTTCTATATTATGATTGAACTTGGATTTGGTAAGAAACACTCATCATTCAAACTTTGAAAGGAATGGATGTGTATATAATTGATGATAATTTGCCTAAATTGATCTATTTCTAGCAAGTTCAATGAAATCTTGACATCTTATTTTCAAGCAAAACACGATGCGAATAAATTAAATGCTAATTAATTTTTTATGCAAAGTAATTGATCCATTGCTTAGGAGTTCTTTTCTATTACGAAAGATTGCTTCAAGCACCCAGCATGCGTCGTAATTCTGACGGTTGGCTTGATCTACCAGCCATCGCTTTTGCGCCTACATTGGTGAACCCGACGTGAAACACCACGGTCTGACATCTCTGGTAATGTATGTTTCAATTTCCGTTTATAAATGAGTATGTTCTTTTGGGGATTTTGTAGATTTCTCCCTCACAATAAAAAAGAAATACGATATGAATAGGAGTTTTGTATTTTTCTCCCTTACAATAAAAAAAAATATGATATGAATAGGAGTTTTGTATTTTTCTCCCTCACAATAAAAAAAATATGATATGAATGGGAGTTTTGTATTTTTCTCCCTCACAAAAAAAAAATGATATGAATGGGAGTTTTGTATTTTTATACCTCACAATAAAAAAACATATGATATGAGCGGGAGTTTTGTATTTTTCTCCCTTACAATAAAACAAAATATGACATGAATGGAAGTTCTGTATTTTTCTCCCTCACAATAAAAAAAAATGATATGAATGGGAGTTTAAAATTAAATTGTTTCTTGTAGTAAATTCTTACAAAATACTTGCTAATGCGTTTTTGCATAGTTGTTTTGACAAGACAGGTACATGAAGATAAATTGAGGAGAAACAATGTTATCATCAAATTTGTTTAGGTTAAAGTTTGTGATGTTGTCATGAGATCAACAAGACCATCAAGGCAAAGCAACAAATGATAAGTAATAACTTTATGAATTGTGTTTTGATGTCTATAATAAATTGAGTAACTATACTAGTCGAGTTTTAGACAGATTTTAAACGAAGGAAGAAGTCTTGAACTTATGATTTTTTGGAAGTTGCAAGTCTAAAGAGGATTGAGGAAGTATAAAGAAAGGAGCTTGCGCTAAGTTTTTTTAAGGAATTCATACCGAGTTTCAATTTCTTTGCACCATGTTGTTTTACTTAGCATCTAAATTATGCATGAATAATATAGATGAGCACGAAGGCTACCTACCCAATAGGTGCATGTCCATTTGCACTAATTTAAATTGTAAAATGCATCGTGAAATTTTGAAGTAAAGCTGAAATTTGGGAGCCTAAACCTCTTTGATGACTACTCTTACCTTGTCTATGCACCATAATTGTTCAAAAAATGCACTTAGAGTATGCATGATAGGGTCTCATTATGTGACCTTGCATCGAGGCACAATTTTTGTTTTCCCATGCACTCTGAGTGATTGAAAGGGCTAATATATATTCACTTTGATGTATGAAAGTGAGAGCACTAGCTTCGACATCCAATGCCAAGTTCCTTCTAAACTACACCATACTTGTTTATACATGTATTTTAAAAGTATGCATTTAATAGGGCCCATTACATGGTCTTGGACAGGCACTTTATTTATAAACCTACGTTTGCTTCCAAAACAAAACATATGATTCAAAAATGCTACGAATGTCAGAAAGATTCGGTCAAAATCCAAAACATCAATAGTAGGATTGGCAAAGGAGTTTTTGCTTTAAAGAGTTATGAAACCAATGAATTTGTCCTGAAAGAGCACAAGCTTGTAGGTGCACAACACACTTAGAACAACATTGATACAAAGTGTGGTTCATTTCTATTCCGCAAAAGAAACCCCACTCAGAGATGTGTATGTAAATGGCGATTTTATTGAGCCCTCAAGGAATTCTATCATACAAGTCTGTCATTAAAGTATTTTTGGGATTCTTTTCTCTTTGTCGTTTTGTTAGAGTGCTTTTTTTTTTTTAACTTGGAAGAGGATATTTATGGAGGTATGCAAGTTTTGGATGAGAAGCCTCACTGTAAGGGTTGTAATTCACAGAACTTCACATTAAGATTGTTCCATTCATTATTTTCCATATTTTGTGGATTAGTTTACACAACAAAGCTAGCTCCTATTATATTGCAAATTTGATAGTTAGCTAAAGGAGGTCAAGGATTGAATTCCTTTAGTGGAGTTCTCTTGCGGAAAGTAATGGTGAAGTGAAACTTCGGGCGCACCTGAAAAAGGGAGAGAAAAGTGGTGCATGCATGGAGAGGCATGCACGGCACTGCCGATTTAGCTTTGGGAAAAAAAAAAAAAAGCATTCGACTATTGAAGCTGATGAATGGAGAAGGATTCAGGGGCATGGAGAATTAGGCTTGCAGAAGTGAGGGGGAGGAGGCTTGATCACTGATTATTGGAAAAAAGGAAGTGGATGGAGGAAGGGCACGCATCTATCAGGGCTTCTTGCTGCATATTGGGAAAGACCCTCTGAGGAGATAGCGACGAGGACAGTTCTGATTACGAGGGAAGAGAAGATCAGTGCAGCGGCAACAATAAGCAGAGAAGGAGAGAGATAGATAAGGTCTGCCACTTTAAAACAAAGACAGGGGTGCTAATAGATTAGCTCTCAGAGTTTGCTTTTAAGGGATACACACAGAGATTGTAACTCTCTTAGACGGGCGAGGGTGGAATCCATAATCTCTTGCAGACATCAAGAAGAAAAAGGGGCAGTAGGCGCACCTTCTGGTGGAGGAGGATCAGAGAGGAAGGTGATGCGCATGATCAGGCACGGCGCGGTCGATTTCCAGAGGCTCCACTGGCGGCATATCAAAGGAGATTAACGGATGATATCTGATGCAAATCTTCGTCTTTCGCCAGTCAATGCCAATTATGGAATCTTTGATGCACATCATGCAAGGCAAATTGAGAGCCAGCTACACGCAAATAGAATTCATCCTTTGAACAGGAATGTGCGCGCAATATGCAAGGAGAATATGATGAATCAATCGATGTGCTCTTCATTCACTTTTTATGTCTCCGACAATCTCTGATCGAAGATCGCTACAACGGTTTGCTTATGTTCTATAATTCTGAAGCATATAAATATCTAAATAGTTGTGCTTAGTTCTGTGCTTCTTCTATCTGCTAATTATAGTTATTGAATAGTTCAGTTCTTCACATTTGATTGATCATGCTTCATCCTCAAAACGTTATTGTCATCTGTCATTTATACAAAATCTCTATGGTCTGACGACCAGCGACACCTTTCTCCATGATCAATTATTAAGCTTTCTAATGTTGATGCTCATCGTCCAGTTCAATTGTCCACTCATCATATGTGAATTTCTACTGTCATGCTATTGGCTATCGATCACCATAGGTATTATACTACAGAACTCCATTGTTGATGCTTAGAAAAGCGTGTACATACAGTACTCCTTAGTTCCTTGCATAAGGAATGACATGCACAAATCGTGACAGATAGCAACCATTGCCATCATGATCATATAGGTAACGTATTTTTTTGGTGGTTTATTTCTGATAGCACTTCAAATACACGGTGAACTCCAATTTATGTGAAGAAATGATCTACTTCTTTCAGGTTTCCATTTTTCAATATTTCTTTTGAACTTGGATCTTATCGTGTTGATTTGCATTTTCAGAAGGAATTTGACACCTGTAGAATTTTGTTTTGAACATATGAGGTGAATGCACCATGTGCCATATTTTCTTATGGATGAACTCTTCCATTGTTACGCTTTAATTCAAGTGGTGTTCGTAAATTGAATATTGACAAAAATTTGATAGACTCTAAAGTTTTGCATATGAAAGGATTGGTTTTGGACCCATTTTTAACGAAAACTGGAATCAAGTGCTTTATACTAATTCGTATAAGAAGTTCATGGTCTTATACCAACTGTACTTCGATCTCAAAGCTTCAACATATGAACTCAAAGAATTCCTTTTTTCAATACAATAAAGAATGAATAGTAAAACAACACGTTCAACGAGGAGGCATTGTATGCAGCAAGATATCGAATCCCTATCTTTGTTTTTGTTAATCTTCAGACTTTATATGAGTTGGTTTTTTTTGTGTGATGCATACATAATTGTTAGTCCATGAAAAAATCTTGATGATTTTATTACTTACATTCTCTCACGCCAAAACCGCTCCACACATTTTGAAACAAATTTGCTTTCCATAGAATTCTAACATAGTGAAACTATCATATAGCTCTTTTCAACACAAAATAAACTTTGATGAGAGTGTAATAGTTTCACGCCAATAGAAATAATGAATCCCTATTTCAAAGCATGAATGTTTATTGTCTGACTACTTATGATGTAGACTTGGTCTATTGGCAATTCATTAAAATCGAATTGTGACACATCAAATGATCTTTTAGAGAGAAGTTCTTGTTGATAAAGAATGAATATATATATACTACCTCTACTTCATGAGAAGCTGAAATGTGATTACTTGATTTTGAAATTGAATTTCATATATTTTCATTCGTATGTCGAAAGAAAAGACTTGAAAAGATATTAAGATTTTTCCAAAGCATCGAATCAAATCACCTGAGCCGCTCCAAGCACCCGATGTGTGCCGTGATTCCAGCGGTTGGCTTGATTCACGAGCGGTTGCTTTCGCACCTACACTGCTATACTTTGTCTTTGCAAGGTTTGGACCAAAAATTCTGAAGTGTCTTACAAATGCGGTCAAACTTACAGTCTGTGACTGATCATGCCACTATATGTTTTATTAAAGAACATATACAAAGAAGTGTCCAGTGGCCATTTGGCCTTTCACATGGACACGAACGGTAACAATCTCCCACTAAAGGCCAACATGGCCGAAGTAACTAGGGACGAAAAATAAAGAATGATAAAGAATACGTGAGTGTAAGTATACAAACATACCTCCCACCTGATGGGCATGTTACATAGTATACAAGTGACTGTGTAAGATCAAAAATCAAGTAACCCCCATCAAGTGATAACAGTGTCGAAAGCTATCCTGTGGTAGAACTTTAGTCAAAGCATCTGCAGCATTATCTCGACTGTGAACCTTCTCAAGAATAATTTGCTCAGTGGCTAAGCAATCTCTAATGAAGTGATACTTCACCTCAATGTGCTTGGACTTTGCATGATAGACTAGATTCTTAGCCAAAGCAATGGAACTCCGACTATCACTCAGCAAACAAGGTACATGTTGAGATAAACCCATATCACAAGCAAGACAAGAAAGCCACAATGCTTCCTTACATGCCTCACTTGCTACAACATACTTTTTTCTGTGATGGAAACAGTTGTACATTCTTGAAGATGAGATCTCCAAGAGATAGCACCTCCAGCAAAATGAAAAATGTACCCTGATGTAGACTTAGGATTGTCTACACAACCAGCATAGTCAGAATCTGTGTAATCAATAATGGATGCTTTCCCTCTACCTAAGCTTAGGCACTTCTCCTTAGTGCCACTCAGATATCTAAAAATCATCTTGACCACTTCCCAATGTTTCTTGCCAAGATTAGACATATATCTACTCCCAAGTCCCACTGCAAATGCAATGTCTGGTCTCGTAGCTACGATAGCATACATGAGACTACCAACAATATACTGATAGGGAATTTTGGTCATGAATTCCTTTTCCTCATTTGTTTTGGGGCAATCATCCTTGCTCAATTTCACATATGTGGGTAAAGGTGTACTCAATGCCTTTCCACCCTGCACATTGAACCTGTCAAGTACTTTGGATATGTACTCACTTTGAGATATGTATATGCATCTTTTACTCCTATTACGAGTAATACGCATGCCAAGAATATGTTTGGCATCCCCCAAATCCTTCATATCAAATGTGTGACTCAACTTCTTTTTGAGAATCGACAAGTCATAAGAGGACTTCCCAGCAATCAACATATCATCGACATAAAGGATCAAACATATCAAGCTGCCATCTGAGCATCTCTTTGTGTAGAGAAAATGATCCTCATTGCTTCGAGAATAGCCTTGATACTTCATACAAGCATCAAACTTTTGGTATCATTGTCTAGGGGACTGTTTAAGTCTCTACAAGCTCTTCTTGAGCTTACAAACTAGACTTTCCTTGCCAGGAACTACATAACCCTCTGGTTGTTCCATATACATCTCATCTGTAAGATCTCCATGCAAGAAAGCAGTTTTCACATCCATTTGGACTAACTCTAAGTCCTCCATTGCAAGGAATCCAAGCAACATGCGCAGGGTAGTCATCTTGACCACTGGAGAGAAGATTTCCTCGAAATCAACACCATGTTATTGCTTAAAACCCTTTGCAACAATTCGTGTGTTATACTTTGGAGAAGCACTATCTGATGTGAATTTAAGCTTATGTACCCATTTACATGGTAAAGCTTTCTTTCCATTTGGCAAAGGTACTAAATCCCAAGTACCATTCTTGTGAATAGAATCCAACTCACTCTTCATGGCACGCTCCCACTTGACATGATCCTCTGTCTGCATAGCCTCTTTGTAGCAAGAAGGCTCACCGGCATCTGTTAGCATAATAAAATCTAAACCTGGAACATATCTATCAGGTGGATGTGAGACATGTGTAGAACGTCTCAATTATTGCTGAACAGGAACATGTGTAGACTGATCTGAATGGACATTATCTTGAACATCGCTATGTGCAACATTTTTATGCATGCTAATCGGAGGACTAGTATCCTCAAACACCACTCTTCTCATTTCAACCTCCTCAATGGGTTGTTTATGCATCTTAGACTCAATGACATCACTACTTCTTATCACTGTCCGTGTTTTAGGATCCCATAACCGATGTCCAAATTGTCCTTCTCGACCATATCCAAGAAAGGTGCATTTCTTTGACTTATGATTCAACTTTTGTCTAAGATTCTAGGGTATATGAACATATGCTTCACACCCAAAAACTCGAAGATGATCATAATATAGTGGCTTCCATGTCCACAGCTCTTGTGCCACCTTCTGATCTTTGCCAGTACTAGGTGAAAGGTTAATCACATGAACTGCAATCAATACTGCTTCTGCCCAAAAGCCTTGTGAGAGGTTTGCATGATGCAACATAGAGACTACTCTATCTTGAATAGTTCTATTCATCCTCTCAGCTACACCATTTTGTAGTGGGGTATAAGGAGCTGTAAACTCTCTACGAATCACTCTAGATTAAAAGAAAACGCTGAATTCATGTGCGATATACTCACCCCCATTATCTGAACATAAAGCATTAAGCTTAGTTCGTTTTTCAGTCTCAACTGAAGCAAGCCATTTTCTGAAAGTAGGAAATACCACATCCTTCGATTTGATAGGATATACCCAAACTTTTCTAGTAGTGTCATTGTTGTGTAAGCTTCATAGCCTCCACAACGGAAATAATCAACTAAGAAGACTAACTAGCAAGGCCACACACTAGAAAGAGAGATGTGTTTCCACCCAACTAACCCCTCTAATATATAGCTCCAAGAACAAGGGGGTAAGTCCCTCTCAAGAGGACATGTGTACCTTCCATCACATGGGTCCTAAGGTGTTCACATGGTTTCCAAGCTTAGGAAATCACATGAAATCACATGGCTTCAAAAAGAAGGCTCTCTAAGCTTTCACGTACAAACCAAGTGGCTAGGAGAAGCTTCCAATCAAGCATAAGGTACTCAACCTTAGAGAATTAACATTAAGGTTCAAGGCCCATCTAAAATGGGTAAATAAACCATAAATCCCAAGGGTTTCACACCTAGAAATGCAAGGGTTCTACCCCTTAGACCCATGTAATTATACAACATTCTCCCCCTCTTAAAAGCATTTTCATCCTCAGAAATGAGTGGAGATATATACCTTGGGGTATTCCCCTGAGCCCCATGATCAATCTCAAACATCATGGCTTTCATCTCTCTAAGTTCGCCTCTTAACTCAAAAGGGGAGTTCTACCCCGATTGAATCCTAAAAGAGGAGAATCCATGTGTACTCTACTTCCTTGCCCCAATTATTCAAAGTTCCATCTAGTTTGCATACGAAAAAGAACTAAGTGGAATGCAAAGTTTGGAAAGAATGACAAGGGTGAAAGAGAATATCCTTGCCTATTTCCTTGTTTAAGCCATGTGCCATCTGGCTCTCCATAGCTCAAACATGTGAATTAGGTGGATAGAAAGTGACTTCAGCTAAATTACTACCTTGGTCCATGGCTTTTCACCACTTGTGCATGGACCTAGCAAAATAGATGAATTCTACTTAAGGTTTCCTTATCAGATTCATCTCTCAAGTTAGTGTTGGTGTAAATTGCAAGCCTACACATTTCGCTCAAAGGATGCATTGAAGTTTATACATACATGAAGAAGCATAGGAACATATGCTAGTGGTAAATTACCACTTTACCTCATTGTAAAAGTCAGATTGACTTGGAATCTTTTGTAACCACCTACCAAAAGGATTCGTGGATAAAAGTAGTTGTTTGATTGAAAGAATAGCTCCAAGCATTTAGGAGCTTGATCATAGGGAGCCAAAAGTTTGAATTTGAATTCAAACTTCTACCCATCTCTTATAAAAATGGTCATCAAAAGTCGCGGGTAAGAGAGAGCACTCCCGAGCCTAGCATTACTGATTTTTGAGTGTGTGTGAGGTCTAAACTCTAGCCCACACCTCTCTACACCATTTGGCAATGATATTCATGCCAATGGAGCTGTATAAAAATGTTCATTAATACATACATTCACATTTGTCCATCTCTGAGTTCTCTGTTAGTCTACTCAAACGTCTGTCAACTTGTCAAGGGCATATCTCAGTCAAATCTTCACCAAATGCAGTGATTCAAAGCTTGTTGGATTTAGCTGGAAGTAATCTACATCTTGTCAAAATTTTAAGACATTGTACTCACCCATTTGGGAGAAATATGCGTCGAGGGGATCTCTGGTCATTTTCTGCTACAGTCCTAAAAAGTCGGGGGTATAGCTTAACTTGCTAAATTGATTTCTCTTAGCATAGTTTATTATTTTACATCATTCCACTTGGAATAGGTATCTTGCTAAGCTAGTTAGATACACCTAAAAGAAATTTTTCCAATTCCTACTGTGCTGGTCATACTGAGCAAAATACCCAGTAGGTGTGAAGACATAAATAGAAGGTTTTCTTGAGTTTATGACTTCCAAAGTTATCTGTTTTGATTCAATCGTTACACACATCATTTCCAAAGTACATAGGACATTTTATGATGTCATTGGAAAGATAAGGAGGTCTAGTTATCAACTCTGAAGAAAAAGAGGGTTGTTACAAAGCAGGTTTAGCAGTACCTACTCAGTCTCTTAGTGCATCCATCCATCTTTCCCAACAGTGGTATCAGAGCAAACTAAGGTAAAATGGGAGATGGTTTTCCTTCATTCATTGATAAATTGGACAGGAACAACTATCAAGCATGGTCTCTAAGGATGAAGACCTACCTACAAGGAAGGAGTCTCTATGGATACATCTCAGGAGATGAGGAATTTCCCTCATTCAAAACAAGAGCATTACCAACCAAGGAAGAACATGAAAGGCTCAACACATGGTGTGCTAAGGATGCATTGGCAAGGTCTTATTTACTCAGCTCTATATCTGATTTTCTTTTGCCACATATTGGAAATTGTAAGACATCCCAAGAGACTTGGGAAACCTTGTCATCATACTTTTCCTCAAACAGAAGGGCTAGGAAAAATCAGTTGTGGATTGAATTCACAACATTAAGGAAGCAACCTAAGCAAGTTGTTTCAGAATTTGTGACCAAGATTAAAGATGTAGCAGATCAGTTAGGAAGCATAGGAGAAGAGATTGAAGAAGAACAAATTGTAAGGCAAGTGATCAATGGGATCAAGGCTGATGACAAATGGGAAAGTTTCACCACAGCTATGGATCTTTACATGGACATGCACACTCTAGATCTTACAACTCTCATGGGATAATTGTTTACTCATGAAGCAAAGCTCAACAAGAATGGAGATACATCCAAAGGTAATAACTCTTCTGCCCTATATACTGATAAGAAGTCTAAAGATAAAGGAAAGAGTAAAAAGATGGAAGAAGAAGACTCTACCTCCTAAGCCAACTATGCAGGGAGAGGTAGATCTTCAAGAGGAAGGGGCAGAGGAGGTAAGCAAGGTAGGGGGAGATCTTATAACTCCTCACCATGCAACATTTGTGGTTTATCAAATCATACTACAGATGAGTGTTTGAGGAATTACAAGAATCAGAGAGGAAGAGGATATCAAAGAGGTGGCTACTCACAGTCAAGAGGTAGATTCAGCCATCACCAAGGCAACAACAACAACTACAACAACAATTACAATGGCAACTACCAAGGAGGATTCAAATCCAGGAAAGATTACAACAACTACACAGAGGAGTAGGATGACTCTCTTCTAATCATGAACATGACTTCTAAATCGGGTACAAATGATGACCACCTATTCTACATTGACTCGGGATGTTCAAATCATGTGGCTGGCAATGTAGCATTACTCTCTGATCTTGAGGAACCAAAAGATAAGCATCAAGTCCAAACAGGTGATGACACAAAGCATTCTGTAGTTAAAGTTGGAAATGTTAAGACTTGTGATGGAAGTCAGAATTTGTTGAGTAGAGTACTTTATGTACCAACCATTACCAAAAATTTGATGAGTATTGGTCAGATTGTGGAGAAAGGTTTGCAGATCAGATTCAACCAATATGGAGCATATGTGGAGGATCCAAGACATGGGTTCAAGAGGATTGCTGAAGGAGAAAAATAAGGTAGACTTTTCACTTTTGAGTTAGAAGATACAAAGAACATTGCATTATACAGTTATAAAGATCAGACACTTTCAGAGCTTGAGATTTGGCACAAAAGGTTAGGGCACATAGGAGAAAGAACCTTGAAACAAATGTGCAGGGACCCATGTGTGCTTGGGATACCTAATGTATCCAAGCAACATATGATTTATAAGTGTGGTGCTTGTCAATTTGTGGTGTCACAAGTTACCCTTCTCAAGGAAAGGATACATGCATGAAGACTACCTAGAGCTTGTCCACACAGATGTATGGAGACCAAGCAAAGACCCCTCAGTCTCAGGTTCAAGGTACTATGTATCTTTCATTGATGATTATAGCAGATGGACTGTATTGTACTTTATGAAGCACAAACATGAGGTATTTAATTTCTTTAAAAAATATCTTGCACTAGTTGAAAATCAGATAGGAAGGAATTTGAAGAGGCTAAGGTCAGATGGAGGAGGTAAGTACTTCTCCAATGAATTTGAAGACTTCTTGCAGGACAGAGGCATCAAAAGAGAGATAACCACAAGGTATTCTCCTGAACAAAATGGGGTAGCTGAGAGAAGAAATAGATTAATTGTTGAGACAACTAGATCTATGCTTAATGAGAAAAGGTTACTTAACTATCTATGGACAGAGAGTGTTTCCACTACCACTTACCTCATAAACAGGTTACCATCTAAGTCTCTTGATGGTATGACACCCTATGAAGCATGGCATGGTAAGAGAGCCTCACTTGACCATTGCAAAATTTTTGGATGTGTAGCATATGTACACATTCCTTCTCAGATAAGAGGTAAGGTAGATCCAAAAGCTGAAAAATATATCTTTATTGGGTATGACTTAAATCAAAAAGGTTACAGGTTTTATAACCCTACCAATACAGGATTCATGGTACGTAGAGATGTTGTCTTTGATGAAAATGATTCTTGGTATGAGAATGAATGCAGGAAGGTCAAGTAACCCTATGATTTGGAAGAGGAATTTCCAAGTCTTACAAAGGAGGAACCTACTCAGAATGAAGCCTCAAGTTCAGATGATGAAGACACTATCAACCTTGAAGAATTCAAAGCATGGAAGTACAAAGGCAAAATGAAGATGAAGAAGCTTGAAGAAATACCTGAATCTTCAACTCAACCATTTAGAAGATCACAAAAAGAAAGCAAGAAACCTATCAGATATGGGTATGATACATCTCTTGTTACTAAACATTCTGTTTATCTTGCCAAACATTTGTCAAATGAAGAACCAGGATCATATGAAGAGGCAATTACCAAATCAGAATGGAAAGAAGCTATAGATGAGGAGATTGAAGCACTCAAAGTAAGTGACACATGGGAGTTAGTACCTAAGAAGGACTCAATGAAGGTAATAGGATCCAGATGGATCTATAAGCTTAAAAGAAATTCTGATGGCACAATCAATAGGTACAAAGCTAGATTGGTAGCCAAGGGTTTTGCACAAACTCAAGGAATTGACTATGAGGAGACATTCTCACCTGTGGCCAAGATGCCAACAATCAGAGTGTTGGTAAGTGTGGCTGCATCAAAAAATTGGAATATGTACCAATTGGATGTCAAAAATGCTTTCTTGAATGGATGGATTTCAGAGGAGGTATACATGTCACAACCTCCTGGCTATGAGGACCCTAAGAAGGTAACATATGTTTGCAAATTAAAAAAAGGCTTTATATGGATTGAAGCAGGCACCTAGGGCATGGAATTACAGGTTAATTACAGACCTCCAAGACCAAGGATTTGTCATGAGCAAGGCAGATACTTCTCTGTTCATCAAGAGAAGTAATTCAGAGGTAATATACCTTTGTGTTTATGTTGATGACATCATCATTACAAGTAATGATGTCAATGGAATCAGATATATCAAAAGTTAAATGATGAAGGAGTTCAAGATCAATGATCTTCATCTATTGAAGTATTTTTTGGGACTTGAATTAGTCTACACTAATTCAGGGATATACATCACTCAGAAAAAGTATATACAGGACATGTTGAAGAAGTTTCAATTGCAGGATGCCAAAGTAGCAAGCACTCCAATGGAGGTAAACCTAAAGCTAAGTGCCCATGAAGGTGATGAAGTCAAAGACATTACAAGTTATCAAAGTATGGTGGGTAGTTTGAACTATGCTACCTTAACAAAGATAGATATTGCATATGGAGTTAGTGTGCTAAGTCAATTTATGCACAAGCCAAGGATACCTCACTTAGAGGCTGCCAAGAGAATCTTGAAGTATCTCAACGGTACACAGAACCATGGTTTGTATTTCCCTTACACTTCAGATATTGATATCAAAATTTATTCAGATGCAGATTGGGCAGGATGCAAGGATGATAGGACGAGCACTTCTGGATATATTTCTTTTGCAGGTGACAAACCAATTTCATGGTCTTCAAAGAAGCAACCTACTGTTATTTTGTCTTCCACAGAGGCAGAGTATAGAGGACTGGCTAATGCCACACAAGAAGCAATATGGATTAAGCTTTTGTATACAGAATTGGGATTATACACTAGGTCACCAATTATCTTTGGAGATAATACAAGTTCTCTTCACCTTGCAGCTAATCCTATTTATCATGCTAGGACCAAACATATAGAGATCCATTACCATTATGTGAGAGAGAAATTGATAAGCAAGGACATTCAACTAACCTATGTATCAGCCAACATGCAATGTGCAGATTTGTTGACTAAAGCTTTGGATGGAACCAAACTTTGCAGGTACAAATCCATGATTGGATTGTAGGATATACTTGAAGATTGAAGATGAAGACTTAAGCCAAAATGTTTGGCTTGAGGGGGAGCTGTTGGTGTAAATTGCAAGCCTACACATTTGGCTCAAAGGATGCATTGAAGTTTATACATACATGAAGAAGCATAGGAACATATGCTAGTGGTTAATTACCACTTTACCTCATTATAAAAGTCAGGTTGACTTGGAATCTTTTGTAACCACCTACCAAAAGGGTTTCTGGATAAAAGTAGCTGTTTGATTGAAAGAATATCTCCAAGCATTTAGGAGCTTGATCATACGGAGCCAAAAGTTTGAATTTGAAATCAAACTTCTACCCATCTCTTATAAAAATGGTCATGAAAAGTCGCGGGTAAGAGAGAGCACTCCCGAGCCTAGCATTACTGATTTCTGAGTGTGTGTGAGGTCTACACTCTAGCCCACACCTCTCTACACCATTTGGCAATGATATTCATGCCAATGGAGTTGTATACAAATGTTCATTAATACATACATTCACATTTGTCCATTTCTGAGTTCTCTGTTAGTCTACTCAAAAGTATATCAACTTGTCAAGGGCATATCTCAGTCAAATCTTCTTCAAATTCAATGATTCAAAGCTTGTTGGATTCAACGTGAAGTAATCTACATGCTGTCAAAAGTTGAAGACATTCTATTCAGCCATTTTTGAGACATCTGCGTCGAGGTGATCTCTGGTCATTTTCTGCTATAGTCCTAAAAAGTCCGGGGTATAACTTAACTTGCTAAATTGATTTCTATTAGCATAGTTTATTATTTTACATCATTCCACTTGGAATCGGTAGCTTACTAAGCTAATCAGATACCCCTAAAAGGAAGTTTTCCAATTTCTAGTGTGTTGGTCATACTGAGCAAAATACCCAGCAGGTGTCAAGACATAAATAGAAGGTTTTCTTGAGTTTATGACTTCCAAAGTTATCTGTTTTGATTCAATCATTACACACATCACTTGCAAAGTACATAGGATATTTTATGGTCTCATTGGAAAGCTAAGGAGGTCTAGTTATCAACTCTGAAGCAAAAGAGGGCTGGTACAAAGCAGGTTTAGCAGTACCTACTCAGTCTCTTAGTGCATCCATCCATCTTTCCCAACAGTTAGAATCCAACTTGTTCTAAAAGGAAGATGAATCTTCCATAATCCCTGCCCAAATCACTCTCATTTAGTGAAATGGGTGGATTTTATTCTTTGCAATTGGCCTCCAATAGATCTAAATAGAGTGGAATTTCATTATATAATCCCTACCTAACCAATAGAATGGTAAAGGTGGATTATCTAGTTTTTACAAAGATATAACATCCTCTTTATCTTGAGAGAGAATTTGAATAGCTTACCAAAAGTGGATTCAATGTTCTTTCAAAAATTTACATAGTTTTGAGAATCCACTTTAAGGGACTAGAGTCCATAGGGATTAATTTAACTATTGTAGGCTCCAATTGATTGAAACCTATTTACTTGTTCTTCCAAAAAGATTAAGATCTTTATAACTACGTCGCAAGATGGGAAATCCTAGTGTAAAAGATCGTGTTATCTTTAAGGTCATAAGTAGAAATAGATTATTCCAATCCTTTCTTCACCCCTTAATCCTTACGGATCTTTAGTTGGATCTCAAACCTTAATGGTCTTCTTGATCCTTCCAGAGTTCTCTCCCTTATATTCTAGATCTACTAAAGATGTCCTGTGTTGACATCATAATTGGATCTTTCCTATTCTTTAGTTAACTTGACTTATCAAGTATCAAAAGGATGATCTTTCTGAGCTTTCTTTCAAGCTTGATCTAAGATCATTTATATGATCCTTGAATTTCAATCATTCTTTGGGATTGAGCTTTTCGAGCTTCATTCTTTGAAGTTTACCTTCAAACTCAAAAAATTTGATCCCCTCCTTATTTCTAATTCTTTATGAGATATAGATCCTTTCATATTTTGTTGGAAGAATTCTTCTTCCCTTTGAGAGGATAACTGAAGAAGATACTCATTCCTACACATTATCTTCTTGATGTATTCCATTGGATCATGAATACCTTTTTCTTCTGGCCATCAAGAAAAAGTACTCAATGGAAATCAATACCCACCGTCCCATACCAGTGGGTTCTTCATCTAATCCACATAACTATGTCTCTATATCTTTTCACCTTCTCTGTCCTTTTAAATGCCCTTCATACTATGGTACCAAATTATAAGAGCAAGGACTAAGGTTCTTAGATACACCACTGCTAATCTTACTTAAATATTTGGTTAACCATTTAATGTGGTGTGACTTATCTTATCAAACTTTAAGTTTGACTTGATCTTTACCCTATGTGGGTCTTTTGGCTTTCTTCTCTTCTTTTATCAAAATAAGAGATAAGACTAGGTCTTTCTCAAATAGATCCCTTCATGCTTAATACTTTACCCATGGGTTTTACTTGGGGATCTAGCTATTACGCTTCATACGAGAAGCCATATTCCTTAGGTCTATATTAATGGAATCCATAACATATGTTATGTTATCCCCATAAAGCATCAAGATATTTTTAGGGTTATGCTTTAAAGTTCATCCCACTTCTTTTCCTAACTCACTAAGGATTTATACAATCCTCATGGTGTATGCAAGTCTTCTCTTGCATTGGGGTTCTTTGAGAATTCCCAATCTTTAAGAACTTCATTTAGTTGGAAGATGTAATGAAAGATATATGAAGTACTAGAATACATGAAGTACTTCAATTTATTTATTTCTTGCATATCTTTTATCTTGCAATACCCTATTTGGTCTTTTCAAGGCATAAGATGCAAGTTCTTCGGGATTTTCTCCCCTCAAAAGTTTTCGTCCTCGAAAACTACCTGGGAGTAAATTGAAAATTGTGCTCTTTTAGAAGTATTTGAAAGAGTTTATTTTCAATCTTTTATTATCCTTCCTTGTTTAAGGAAATATTGAGCGCTTTTAACTTTCCTCCAAGCTTTTTGAACAAATATCCCAAAGTTTCAAGTTTGGATTACCCATAAATTCGATGTCCCATACCATCAAATCTACTTAAGTATTAATGTAAACCTAGATGTCCCATACCATCTGGCTTACACTTCCACTTTAGTAAAAGGTAACTTTAGCTTGAATTTTGGGATCAAATCTTCTCTTAGATTACTTCTTATACTTATAATTATCATTTCCGTTGCAAAGCATAATTGTTGCTCATATACAATGAAAGTATAACTTAACAAGTCTTAATTGCAATTTGATAAGACTAGTCTCAAAAAATTGACTTTTCAATTATTCCTTGATTCAGATATACTCTACAAGATCCCTTTTATGTCACTTGATGATAGAGCTAGTTTATATCTCAACCAGATATCATCTTTTTTGACATAATGAGTAATCTAGAAAGAAGAATAATTGCTTTGCCAATGAGATCTTTAATTTGAAGTAGATGGTATTACTATTTGCCATTTAAATAGTCCTTTACTATTATGACATTTAAAAATGGTATTTACGGTTTATTACAACCCTAAAGTTGTACCATCTCTTAAGGCCTTGTATTTTCTTGGAAGCACAATGAAAACCTTCGAATAGTTCTTTGGTTTTCTAAGACAAAGAACTTTGTTGAACAAAAGCACTTATACTTTCATCTTCCAAAACTAAGATTCTGTTATACCATATTTTCTCTTTCTTAGAACTTGAGAGTAGATGCTCTAAGTTACCACCACTGTATTGTGGTTCTAAGAGAAAAAATTTAGTACTATTACCTTAAGTCTATGCCCTTGTTGATCACGCATGCCATGGATTTTTATAGAGTAATTCCACAAGAGGGACTTTCAGCCTAATGTATCTTGCCAGTGTACTATTTCTTGGCTTATAATATTCCAACTATATAGGAAGTGAATGGTAGTTTTACTCATGGCCAAAGGAATAATGGTACTACCATTATTCCTATCATGGAACTTGTAACCATACTTAAACTTGAATAAAGCAAATCTCCCTCTTAATCCTCAAACCCATGTAATACATTCCAAATGCATACTTTTAGTCTATGCGAATACATTTACACCTTTATTGGAAAAAGGTGTAGCATGCATAAGGTTCATATATTGAACCCCTCCTTAAAGCATGCAAAAGTTCCAAATTTTGGACTTTGCTCATTCAAAGGATGGTGTGCAAAATTTCCATGCAACTTTTTATATGCAAGTTTCAATAGTGCATTAGATGCATTCTTCTTAACCATGATCGTTTTTATGCACCTCGGATCCTTCTTTTCAAAGCAATGAACTTGATGCATAGTGCAACTTATTTCCATGATTGATTGTCTATGTGACCACAGAAATTGGCCACCTGAATTTATGCATCCACTTCCAAGTCATGTCTATTATGATATGCACTTGCATGTTCATGAATTTGCAAGGAAAAGAAGGAGGTGAAAATACTTACCTCGAAATTAAGCTTCGTCCATCCCTTGACTTTATTTTAGTGGTCTCAAGGTGATGAAGTAGGATTGGTCATCCCATCTCATCCATCGTTGAAATTCTCCTTGGGCATTTTAATACTACCTGTTGTGCCCATATATGTGCATTTACCTTTGAAATCATGCATCTAAGCATGTATTAAAGGGTATAATCACTATGCATAGTCAATGGATTTTATGCATATGTCTCCATTATCCTTGGAAAAGAACTTTTCAAAAATATTAATGTCCTCATATGTGTATGCACTAGCTTGTAAAGCCACTCATCATGCAAAAGAGATTTTTGTAAATAATGCATAAGGTTCAAAAAATGAACCCCTCTTTAAAACATGCATGAAATTCACACTTCTAACTCCATTATTTATGAATCTATATTCACATATACTCATAATTTCCATGCATGCCATGCCATGCTATGATGGATGTTTCATACCCATCCTTATAGAGTAAGTCCCTTCCATGTTAGTACACATGAGTTTATGTATGTAAACTTAAGATGTGCACAAAGAAAGCTTTAGATTTGCCATTTGTGCTTAAAAACCATCCCTTTCCAAAAGGGAATGCACATACATTCTTTTTTTTTTTCTTTGTAACAATGCATGCAAGTGCTCAATGCTAATCTTTCATTAACGTTTTCTGGTCTCCCAATCAATATCAAAATTGAAACTTTTACGAATGTTTCAATGATGAGTTATTACCAAAATAATGAAAGATGTGGCAAAGAGATATTGAAACCAAGCATAAGTTCAATAATACTTAGCTTCTAGATTAATCTTGGTCCTTTTGTTGATGTTCGAGAAAAGCTGTTCCGACCATTGCCTTATTTTGTGACGCTTCTTGTGCATACTCCTCATAGAAAGTAATAATGCTCCCCACCGCCTTGAATGAGTGAGAGGCTTGGCTGGTTCCTTGTTGAAGACAAACAATTTCAAAAGTTCCTAAAGCTTAATGTACATGCAAGAAAAATTCTCGGGTTCTTTCTCAACTCAAGAATTTATCTACAAGCTTGAAGAAGAAAATAGAAAGAGTTCATAGTTGCTCTTTATGCATAAGAACGAAAGTAATTACCCATGCGAAGAAAATGAGCTGATCTTCCTTTTTTGCATAGCAAAGAATCACTTAATGTGTATACATATGAAAAACAAACTAACATACATACTGTTCATCCTTAAAACAACGAAAGAGAACAATGACAAACTCGTCATGCTCCAGCTCATGCGCTCTTTATCCCATAGACAAGGAATTTTGACGGAGGTAGTTGTATAATATAAACAGCGTCGCGATGCATATTCTAAGTGGAGAAGTAGAGAAGAGCGCACTGCATCTTACTCGACCATCTACCGTATGTGTGACCTATGCTGTCACTCGTGTTTACACGCATGGACGGCTTACCTAATCATAAGTGATTGGCGAGACCTTTAAAAGGTCTTAAGGGCTGTGGGTCATATGATGGAACTTTTAGCCTCCTTCGAGGGACCAAACCACTCCTGGCGGCTCTATCTCTACTACTCGGGAGTAGTTGAAAACCTCAAGCAAATCCCGAGAGAATACTCGGGAAGATGCTAAAGCTAAACACAAACCATATGCTCTGATAGCATTGTTGTTGTTGTGTAAACTCCATAGCCTCTACAACTGAACTAATCAACTAAGAAGACTAACTAGCAAGGCCACACACTAGAAAGAGAGATGTGTTCCCCTCTAATATATAGCTCCAAGACCAAAGGGGTAAGGTAAACACAAACCATGCTTTGATAGCACTGTTGTGTAAACTCCATAGCCTCTACAAGGCCACAAACCATGCTTTGATAGCACTGTTGTGTAAACTAATCAACTAAGAAGACTAACTAGCAAGGCCACACACTAGAAAGAGAGATGTGTTTCCACCGAACCAACCCCTCTAATATATAGTTCCAAGACCAAAGGGGTAAATCCCTCTCAAGAGCACATGTGTACCTTCCATCACATGGGTCCTAAGGTGCTCACATGGTTTCCAAGCTTAGGAAATCACATGTGATTAATATATAGCTCCAAGACCAAAGGGGTAAATCCCTCTCAAGAGCACGTGTACCTTCCATCACATGGGTCCTAAGGTGCTCACATGGTTTCCAAGCTTAGGAAATCACATGTGATTAATATATAGCTCCAAGACCAAAGGGGTAAATCCCTCTCAAGAGCACATGTGTACCTTCCATCACATGGGTCCTAAGGTGTTCACATGGTTTCCAAGCTTAGGAAATCACATGAAATCACATGGCTCCTAAAATAAGGCTCTCCAAGCTTTGAGGTACAAACCAAGTGGCTAGGAGAAGCTTCCAATCAAGCATAAGGTACTCAACCTTAGAGAATTAACACTAAGGTTCAAGACCCATCTAAAAGGGGTAAATAAACCATAAATCCCAAGGGTTTCACACCTAGAAACTCAAGGGTTCTACCCCTTAGACCCATGTAATTATACAACAGTAATCTATGAAAGTGACAAAGTAAAGAGAACCACCTAAGGACCTAGTGGGCATATGACCACACACATCTGTATGAACGAGATCTAAAGGTTGAATTGAAGATTCAATGTGCATTCTATGCACATTTCTGGTTTCCTTTCCATATTGACAATGCTCACAAAATGAAAAATCAGAGAAAGATAACACAGGTACGTAGCTAGAATGAGAAAGATTTTCCATTCTACTACGTGATATATGTCCCAAACGACCATGCCAAATACAAGCCATAGGCTGTTCAGTAAGAGCTAACAAGTGTTCTTTCTGTTATACAAATAAAGGATAAAGTGAGCCAACTTTGTTTCCTTTTGCAATCACCATATTTCTCTTTGATATGTGAAAGGACTGTGCATAGAAGAACACCTTGTAACCAAGGTCATCAAGTTGACCAACTGACATCAAACTACGTGATAACTGAGGTACATGACATACGTTATGCATAGTAAATTTTGAACCATCAATGAATTGCAGAACCACATCTCCAATGCCCACAACATTACATTGGTAAGAGTCACCAAGTCTCACGGTACGAAGAGACTTTGCTGCATAATTAGAGAACCATTCTCTATGTGGTGTCACATGGAAAGAAGCACCAGAATCTAGCAGCTAGGTGTGGGAAAGAGAATAAGCTATTAAAGCCTCAGTTGGCAGAGTACTATCAAGTGTCAACACATCAGCATCATGAGAAACAGCATTAATTTCTTCAATCTTCACAGTCAAAGTAGATGGTGCAGGTAACTTTTTAACATGCCCATCAACATTCTATCCTTTACCTTTAGCATCCTTTAATGCATAACAATCTTTCTTCATGTGTCCTTTCCTATGACAATAATGGCATTCGATATCCCTCTTCCTTCATTTACTTCTACTCCTATTCCGTTGACCATTCTTTTCCTTGTTCTTGCTCCTGCCACATTGTTGATTCTTTCCTTGGTAAGAATCTCGAACACATCTCCAATCTGAGTGCCAACCATAGATTTTCTGCGAATCTCCTCACTCAAGAGTGCTCCACATATGTCATCATAGACGAGTTTACCACCATGTGCACTATTGCTAATAGCTGTGCAAAACGTATCCCATGATAAAGGCAAGGTGCACAACAACAATACTACTTTCATTTCATTATCCATATCCATTTTCTGAGCTTGTAACTAAGAGAATATAGCATCAAACTCATTCAGATGAGCACATCTCCACTCTGAGTGCCAACCATAGATTTTCTGCAAATCTCCTCACTCAAGAGTGCTCCACATATGTCATCATAGACGAGTTTACCACCATGTGCACTATTGCTAATAACTGTGTAAAACGTATCCCATGATAAAGGCAAGGTGCACAACAACAATACTACTTTCATTTCATTATCCATATCCATTTTCTGAGCTTGTAACTGAGAGAATATAGCATCAAACTCATTCAGATGAGCAGCAACACTATCTGTGTCCATACCAAGGTCATATAATTTTCTCATCAAATAGACTTTATTTGATGCCATCTCTTTTTCATATGTATTGCATAACTTCTTCCAAAGCTCCTCTGCACTTTCACAGTCTAATACTGTAAAGTAAACATTATCTGCCAAGTGCAAACGAATGGGAGACCTGGCCAATTCATTTAACTCATCCCAATCATCTTCATCCATGTCAGTAGGCTTCTTTGAAATTCCATTTACTGGCTGCCATTGCCTCCTTTGAATCAGCACATCCTTAATCTGATTTTTTGATAGAGCAAAGTTTGTGCCATCAAATTTTTGGATCTCAAAATGGTCTTTGCCCTGCAAGTTATAGCTCCTCCTCGGAACACTAGCACTAGACCCTGATCCACCGGATGTGTCTGAGACCTCTGATGCCATGCTGGTAGAGAGCTGAATAGAATGATAATGGAGCTAGAAGAGTCCGAAGACCAATGGATAAGTGTATCAAGGTGTAAATGGACCACTGTATAGTTGAAAAAACCGAAAATCTGGAAAAAATTTGCCAGAGTATCCTCTGCAAAGTGAGGATATGACCAGTGTCAAAATATCATAAAACTGTGAGTACTGACATCTTTTCATGCATAGTGAATCATTGTCTCCATTGAATATAATTAGTTACCCAATAGAAGCCAACTAGGCTTATCGAGCACCTATGAACAACTATCATACATCTTCTATGGCGAGGGTGGGTAAGTCTTCCACCTGCATCACCGAAGAGACCCAGCCATCTGGGTGTCTCCTAGTTAAGAAAACCTCCGCATGACCCTCTTTATCAAATGTAAAAGGCTTTATGCAAAGAACGTAACCACTATATCAATGACCACATGGACGTACATAAGCGGTATCCATACAAGCGTACATAGTGTGTATGTGCTCAATATATGCAGTAAAATGACACTAAAGGCTGAATACACAACCCAAAAAACTAGCCAATAACACTTGCAAGTGTGTATGAGTTGTGATATTCTAGTCTCAAAAAAAGTGCATAAATTTGCAGCAGCTGCTCCCACCAAAACTGAAACCTTTCAAGAAACCTGTAGTTTTATGAGTGTGGCTGAAAACACAGCCCTAAAGGTTGATATTTATTGTCGAAGAAGTACAAAGAACACTCTTCCTAATGTTCTTGGACCTGTGTGAAGAGAACTATGTGCGGAAGTACTCCAAAATGGCTCCAAAAGACATCCAAAACTGCTTCAAAAATAGGCTTTGAAAGCAAGGAATGAAGCTTTGAGAGACCAAAACATGTTCAAGGATAATGTCAACCTTAGTCTTTCCCCTTCTTCAAACACCACAAGAGTGTAGCTTAGTGGCAAGAGATTTCCACGGTTAAGCGAGCTTCGGGGGGAACAATACTGGGATGGGTGACCTCTCGGGAAGTACAGGGAACCTCTATATTCCTTGATCGTTGAGGTCCTCCCTCGCATGCAGCCAATGGTGCCAACAATGACTTGGATGACAAGGTATGCCAAGGTATATACCTTGGTCCCCGCAGTGATACCAGTGAGTTATTTAGATGGTGATGCACCATAGTGCACTCTCTTTCTCGACAGCTTCACGACAATATGCTCGGAGTAGAAAATTGAGCTGCTAAGGCCACACACAATACTTCGCACAGAGGCTGTAGAATACGCAAAAAACACAGTACACAAGGAGCACGAAGATAGACCTCTTAGGTCTTACAAATGCGGTCGAACTTACAATTTGTGACTGACCAGGCCACTATATGTTTATTAAAGAACATATACAAAGAAGTGTCGAGTGGCCATTTGGCCTTTGACATGGACACTAACAGTAACACATTCTCTATGGGATATCATTCTCATATCTTTAACCTTTTGGTAGTGAGATAACTATCAGGATGTGGAAATCCTTGATGGAAGTCAAGAAACTTTTTTCTTTGAAATAAGACCTTATTATGAAGAGTCCTTTGTTTCTTTAGGAATTTATTTGGACTGCATGGATTTCATTAGGGAAAAATGGCAACCTTTATACAAAAGAACATAATGTTTCAAAGAAATATTAAGGAGCTTGTCTGATCTATATGAAAATGGTGAGTTCTCATATGGTTTTTACATCTTTGGATTGCCATCAGTTCCTATGCTTGTAAAGAGGTCATCATGCAAGACAAAGGCTTTCTAACTAAGCAATTTGATAATCACAACAAGAGTTGGCCAAGGACATGTTTGAATATTAGAAAAAGAACGAAGGTTGCATCCTTAAAGTGATCCATGTGCTAAACAATATGTGGTAGGTTTAATGGAACCCTCATTAATGGAAATATAGGTTCTAATGCATTTGGCCCTTTCCTACAGAAGTTAAGCACTCATACATGGGATGGCTCATTGTCAACAATTTTCTTTGGCTTGGCAACAAGCCCAAGTATATAAAAATGAGTGAGTGCATCAGGTCATGAAGTGCCCATCAGGACTATAATCTTTATGAAAGATGACAAAGTCGTCCTTTGGCAACTTTCCAATGTAGCTTTCCAGGGATGAGCCACTTTCGTGAGAAGATCAACCCCCACCAGATCTTGCCATTATGCTATGATCTGGTCAATAAGATATACACATGGTGTTTAAGACCAAATAAAAAAATGTAAGAAAAACTTACTATGTAATGTGTAATATTGCTTTCTCCCCAAGATAAGATGAATGATTGTGTAAACTCCTTCAAATTCATTCAAAGTCATTTGGATTAATTCTCCTTGTGAAGCATTAGTGGAAACCAAACACATCAAATGTAACAATTGATCTAACGATGACCAAACCTTCTTTCACTTGTTAATGAGATCAAACTGACTATCATTGTCTATTGTAATTGAACAGAGGTCCTTCCAAAGCTCCCATTTCACATCATCTTGACTATTCACATCTCTTTTAAAGAAACATCTTGCCTTCTTTCCAGTCATTGAAACTTATTGTAAAATCTCTTGAGACTCACCATACTTCTTAACAACTAAAGATACATGGCCACCATGACAACCAATAGAATTCAAAAGATCTTCTATTTTCTAGATTGCTATTGTAGACCTCTCTAGTGGTTTATTCATTTGCACAAGAATTTGTTGTTTTGTCTTTTTTATATAAAAATTCTTTCATTCAAAATTTTCTCTGATAAAAAAACATTTTGGGTCGGTGTGTCTATTGATGTTTGTGGATGTGATCATCCATGTATGTATATACATGTGCTGTATGTAGCTATTGTTAGGGGTGCATTTGGCATTACTTGTGATTTGGATATTTCATGGATTAAGGTCTATATTGATTACTTCAGAGGGGCATGAATAGAAATAGAGAACTTGTCTTAATGACATAGAGGCATAACATTGCAATTCATGCCATTTGTTAGGTATCGTTCCTTCCTCTACTTTTTATTTCCCATCCATATAATCTATTTCTGTGCATATGCATGGCAATCTATTATCATTCTATGGAGGGAGACCAATCTCCCATTAACACTTGGGGCTCGTGCATGGCTTTTGAACCTAGAATAATCTAGGGTTGCACTTCGATGAGATTTTCTAGGTGCAACCTTTGCATGACATGGCCAATCATAGTGAGCGCTCGATCACATGCATTGCCTGCATTTAGCAATCTGTGATTACAAAGACTTCAAGGATTGCAATGTCGAGATGCTGATCAACCTACGACTTTATCCATCACCTACGAAACCCCTTCATTGCCTAGCGTCTAAAACCCATACTAATTGCCATAGGTTCGTCGCACCCTTTGATGGTATACAACATCCACCTAGTTCGAATGTGTTTGTGGCATTCTTTCGTAATCTATCCATCTTGCTTGTTAGAAAATTTTATAACACATGGAGCATTATCTTCGTAAAATGCTTCACATGGAATTTGAGTCCTCTAAGCATGCCATCGATGAAATGAAGAAACGATTCATGATGACCACTGCATGTGTTTGTTTTTTCTTGCCTTTGATGGATTAAAAGATCGTAAGGATTTTATGAGGACACTATGATTTCATGATGGTATTTGTGGAGGATTACTCATGCACATTTTGTGAAGCCAAAGATCGTGGTGTGAACCAATGGGAATTCCACTCAATAACTTCATGTAAGGGAGGATGTAGTGCACTATGTTTCAGGAATGTCTTGAACATCATTACTTCTCTTCATGAGGGAATCAAAATTCTTGCTAAGCATAAAGGGGAAGGAAATTAATTGTACTCACACCTACTTATGTTTAGAGAGTCTCTTATGTTTTGAAAAGAACATATGAATGCTAATCTTAAGGCGTGAGAAAGTACATGCATCCTTCCTAGATTGTCGGGATATTGGATAAAAGCATTTGGCACACTTATGCATGGAATAATAAAATTAATGACTATAAATAATAAATGAATGAAACATTCTGCCCATGGCATTATGAGTTATCATACTATCACAGGATGTTCCTTTATTCATGGATGTAAGGGAAGGTCTATAGAATAAGCACACCCGTTTTATCCTTTTTCATGAGAGGTTTTTAAATTAGTAAGGTTTTATCAAATGTTGATTTGATGGTATTACATTTTTATCAACTAAGTATTGTCTCTATGGTCGATAAATTTAGTAAATCGTTCAATGATATGTATACACACATGCTAAGGGCGTTATTACTTGCACTGATGATCATATGGTTACTTTATTTGATAAACCATGTCCTTTTTTAAGGGTTTGCATGTTGTCTAGTTTGGAAAATAGATATTTGTTAGCTCATACTTTCACCATGATGCATATACTTTGATTTATGAAAATAGACTCTAACCCTACACAATATGCTGAAAGGAATTCTTCTTTGCAAAGTAATGTTACTCCCGCTATACTGATGCATGATGCAAATAATGCTTCTCCTCCCCCTCTTGGTCATGATTAACATACAATCTTCTAGAATGAAACACTACATGATGACGATGTTACATCTTTATGCACCATTAAGGAAGATGTTGAAATACTTCTTTAGTAATGCATGATGACTCATTAAAAGATGATGCACCTATGATTGATCATGATCATAATGGTTCTAATTTTGAGTCCATTGATGATGGTATTATAGTTTCTGATTACGTGGATCCTCTTATTATTTATGATATCCAAAATGATAATGATGAGGTGTGTTTACAGTCGATCTTCTCTACCTATTTTTTTATGAGTATTTTGTAAATAATCCTTCTATTTTTCATGTATATTTGGATTATGAGAATAAGATAGATGTTTTGCATGTTTTGATATGTACACATGATGTGTTTTTCACATCTTTTATGAATGCTGATAATGCAACTATCTCGATTGCAAGTTATGCTTAAATATTTTTTAGAACCCTTATTTTAAGTGCTCCCTCTATTTAGAACAAGTTTTGCAAATTCATTATGCTCTTTGAGTTATTTAGGTTTTAGTGAAGTCCCATTTTCAACCTAACTGAGTGGACAAGAACCCTATTTTGAGGCAAAGAGTTGCAAAACCAAAAATACTCTAAATTGTGTGTTTGATAGCCCATTTGAAAGCTATAAGTGTCTAGTACTTTGAGTTACCAAAGTCTAAATTTCATTGCATTCTTCAATTAATACCAGTTTTCAATTTACGATTCAGCTATAGGTAAAAGTCTTCATCGTGAGAAGGTCTTCTATACTTTTTGCTACGAATAGGAGAGGAATTCTCCAACAATTGGTATCAGAGCATTGAAGTTTGAAGAAGCAAAGCATTGGAATTGCGGTAAAGCAAAGGAGAAGCCACAAATCAAGGGGAGCCTCATAAAGTCAAGATAGAGCCCCAAAACATGACTAAGGTAAACTTCAAAGTTGGAAGTCTTCAATGGCTAATTTAGGACAACACGTTACGAAGCTAGATAAAAATAATTTTTAGTCTTGGAGGTATAGAATGACAAATTACCTTAAAGGTAAAGTTTTATGGAGTCTAGTTATTGGAGATGATCCACAACCAGTGGACCTTCAAGATCCCAACATTACTCCACCACAAAGGACACCATTTGTTGATCGAGAAGAGAGGAATCCAAAGGTGATGTTCCTCATTTCACAAGTTATTTCTAACACTATGATTGGTCATGTGCAAAGACTAGAGACAGCCAAGGAAGTTTGGGAAGCATTGGAGAATGTGTACGCTATCTCAACAAGCTCTCAGAAGATGTAACTCAAGAACCAGCTCAACAACATGAAGAAAAGCTCAAGCCAAATCATTAGTGAGTATACATTGAGGATCAAGGAGCTTTGAGATCAGCCAGCATCAGTTGGATGCAAGATAGAAGAGGAAGACATAGTCGAAACAGACCCCAATGGCTTGAGGAGTTAAGAAAAGTGGAAGCCCCTCATCACAAACATTCTTTATAGAGATCCTCTACCAACATTTGATGAGATTATACCAAATCTTGTGGCTGAAGAGGTCTCTCAACAAGGAGAAGGCAAGAAAGGTGAGGACAACGGTAGCCAAATGTTATATGCAGGTCGAGGTAGAGGAAGAAACTCAAGAGGAGTCTCAGGAGGAAGAGGAAGAGGCTACAACAACAAAACTTCCAGCCAATAGAACTCATAGGACAACAAGGACAACTCAAATGACAACACATATGGAACAGGTCAAGGACAAAATATAGGAAGAGGTTGAGGTTCATACAATCCTCATAAAGGTATAACATGTTATCATTGTGGCAAAGTAGGACATTATCCAAATGGTTGTTGGCAAAAGCATGTGAGGCTGAATTGAGGCAACCAAAGGAGCCAAAATAACTATGCAAGTACATCAAGTAAAGGAGACAAGCAAACCATGCTTGCCATGAAGTATGAGTACAACATCTCGAGAACTGATGATAAAAGATGGTTTGTAAATTAAGGTTGCACCAACCATATGACATTCCAAGGAGATTTATTCACAAATCTACAAGCTCCAAGTGGAAAACGATGTGTGGAGAGTGGTGATGAAACTCCACACACAATTAAGCATGTTGGAGATATCAAGCTTGGGGACAAGAAGGTATTGGCTGATGTTCTTCATGTTCCTACTATTGCAAAGAATTTGATTTCAATTGGACAAATGGTAAAGAAAGGATATCATGTTATCTTCAATGAAAAAGGTTGCTTTATAAAGAATCCAAAAGAAGGATTCAAGGTCGTTGCTCAAGGAAGGAAAGAAGGTAGGATGTTCACTTTGGACATTCAACAACCACATGGAAAGGTGATGTATATTCAGTTTGGAAACAAGACGATTGCTGAAATGGATTTGTGTCACAAAAGGTTTGGACATATCAACATTCCTACAATAACCTATAATTACAACCACCACGTGCTAGAAAGACAACTCTCCTCCCAACCAAATGCCCTTATATATAACTCTCTCCAGGGGACTGCCTTCTTGGGCAGGGGGATACTCGCCAGCCATGTGTCGGCCATGTAACTGCATGTGCGCCAAGCATCTTAGTCAACTCGAGTTAACTCAAGTGGATGCTTCTAGAAGGCTCTAGATCTCTTTGGGCAAAATACTCTCCCATGTTTGCCATGGGGATTGAACCCAAGACCTCCTCCTTTACGTCCTGGAGACTTAACCACTAAGCTAAGTGGATGACTTGTTCACAAGAGCACAAGACATCCTATTAAGTCTAAACTCGAGATCTTTGGTCATACACACGGATGACCAAACGGTGTCTGATTTCAAATCTGTCTCAACCGGCCACACCCTTGGATCATGGACTTACTTTATTCCATTCTTCCCCCCTTGGAAAATATTTTTGTCCTCGAAAATAGAGCTATATATCTACTATAGGCAACCCCCAAGCCTCATGTTCTAAAACTCGAAGAACATGGTCATGTTCTAGAACTTGAAGAACATGTCTCATCTCTGTAGTGGTATCCCTTCCTGAATGATTCAAACACTGTCTCGCTTTGCACTTTGATAAACTAGTGAATGAGTAATAAGGGTGGATCTAAAAACATCCCTCGCGAATTCGTAGTTTTTGACTAGGTGCAATCTGAGCACAAACATGTGAACTGGGTGGATCAAATTAGTAGTCCATCTCTAGGCATACCTGGTGCATGGATATAGTAATAAAAGTGGGATACTTATCCCTCGTAAGGCGTTGAGAATTCTTGAATCACTTGAATTTGTTTTGGATAACTTGAAGTTTGGTTATCCCAAACATCTGACTTGGATGTTTGTATAATGATTAGCTCCTATCCAACATTTATTTGATTTTATCTTCCGACTAGAGGACTACTTTGTCCTAACGAGTTTGAAAATCCTATGTAAACTGCACGAGAAAGTTTATCATTTTCTTTGAGTAAACCATACTATAACTTGACCAATTCAAATTCAAAATGAAAATTGTCCAACTTAGGACACTTTTCTCAAGGACTTGAGGTAGAAGTTCTTTGGGAACTACCAATCTGATGGGCAATTCCTAACTTCTCTATTCTAGAGTATACTAGACTCTACAAAATCATTTATGCTATAACTCAAAGCAAACTCAAATAAATAAGTCCACTTAGACTTATTATCTTTTGAATATTGAAAAGGTTTTTATACATAACATCTATCTAGGATGTCCAATTTAGTGTTCTAGTTCTAATCAGTTCACCCTGGTCTTTTGCAAAAGCAATCAAATGCCATATCTAAGCCAATTCTAAAAGATTTGGAAAGCAGAAAGAAATAACTAAAACTTTGTACAACCAATTTCAAACTTCGAAGATATGTAAATTTGCTATGAGTCAAATTCTAGATGACCCAGGACTCTAACTTCTCAAAGATCTATTTCAATAGGATATTGAAGCATTTTTTCTATCTTTAAGAGAAATAATCCGGATTCTCAAAAAGATTCATAGCAAATCAAAAACATCATCCAACCACAAAGTACTAGTGTGGTAACCAACATCAGTGTGTCGACCCACTAAGGTTCTGTTGATGAGTTTTGTAGTCAAATAATGCTTCACTTGAGACTAAGTTCAGGTTATATTCAGTCTTTTTGACTCCTTAGTAGGAATGCAAATCTTGTGCATTTCTTTGAGTCAAAAGAGTGAATTTACGAAGTTATACTAGGAACTTGGTGCTTGTCTTAGTAAATCAAATCCTTGGTTGAAAAGATCAACTCAAAGTCACAGTCCAACTTTTTCAAAAATTTATGAAATATTTCTGAATTAACAACACTTTTTCTTGAAGTGTTTCAAGAAGATCGTGGAAGTTACTTTCTTCATATCTTCTATTTCCTTGATCTTCAAGCTATCTTGACATATCTTTCCAATGGGGGGATAATGTAATAAAGTAAGTATATGATCCAAGGGTCTGGCCCGTTCAGAGAGATCTGAAATCGGACACCGTTTGGTCATCCGTGTGTATGACCAAAGATCTCGAGTTTAGACTTACTAGGAGGTCTTGTGCTTTTGTGAAGAAGTGATCCACTTAGCTTAGTGGTTAAGACTCAACGATATGAAGGAGGAGGTCTTGGGTTCAATCCCCATGGGGAACACGGGAGAGTATTTTGCCCAAAGAGATCTAGAGCCTTCTAGAAGCATCCACTTGAGTTAACTCGAGTTGACTAGGACACTTGGCACACATGCAGTTACATGGTGGACACATGGCTAGCTAGTATCCACCTACCCAAGAAGGCAGTCCCGTGGAGAGAGTTATATATAGAGGCATTTGGTTGGGAGGAGAGTCATCTCTCTAGCACGTGGTGGTCGTAATTATAGGTTGTTGCATTACAATTGCTGCGAAGGGGATAATTACCAACAGTATGAACATGATGAGAGCAAGGTTTCCATGAAAGCTCTAAATTAGGGAAGATGATGATGAACCACCAAGGTCACCATGGAAACTTCCCTAAAGCTCTGATACCAATGCAACAACCTATAATTATGACCACCACGTGCTAGAGAGATGACTCTCCTCCCAACCAAATGCCTCTATATATATTTCTCTCCAAGGGACTGCCTTCTTGGGTAGGTGGATACTATCCAGCCATGTGTCGGCCATGTAACTGCATGTGCACCAAGTGTCTCGGTCAACTCGACTTAACTCAAGTGGATGCTTCTAGAAGGCTCTAGATCTCTTTGGGCAAAATACTCTCCCATGTTTCCCATGGGGATTGAACCCAAGACCTCCTCCTTCACATCCTTGAGACTTAACCACTAAGCTAAGTGGATCACTTGTTCAAAAGAGCACAAGACCTCCAAGTAAGTCTAGAGTCAAGATCTTTGGTCATACACATGGATGACCAAACGGTGTCTAATTTTAGATCTGTGTAAATCGGCTAGACCCTTGGATCATAGACTTACTATATTACGATTCCCAAGCTCAAGGACATGAGCAACCATGAAGTGGTAAGAGGTCTTCCACGATCCAATGATGTTGGACTACATGATTTTTATGAAGCATGCCAACTAGGAAAGCAAACTCGACAACCGTTCAAGAAGAGAAACTATGTGGCAAGGAATGTCCTCAACTTGATACACATGGATGTATGGGGGCCATCACAACAACCATCGATGGCTGGTAATAGATATTTTATCACTATTATTGATGATCATTTAAAAAAGTATGGATGTTTTGCATACACAAAAATCAAATGTGTTCTCCATGTTTAAGATATTTAAAGCAGAGGTAGAAAAGGAAACATAATGTTACATAAAGACCTTGCGGTGTGATGGAGAAGGAGAATATTTCTCCAAAGAAGTTTCAGATTTTCTTTATCAAAATGGCATCAAGTGACAATTTACATGTAGGTACATGCCTCAAAAAAATGGAAAAGTTGAAAGGAAAATTAGACATATCTCTGAAGTTGCAAGATGCATGCTCAACGAGATGAAGGCGCCACTAAAATATTGGACTAAAGCAGTCAGTATGGCCATTCATTTGATGAACAATTGCACATTGGCTGGAGTGCATAATTTAACTCCCGAGGAGGTTTATTCCGGTAAGAAACCTGACCTTACACATCTCAAAGTTTTGGATGTGTGTGGTATGTTCACATCCCTCAAGAACTAAGGATAAAGATGGAGGCAAAGTCAGAAAAAATTATTTTCATTGGATATTCATCGGAGCAAAAGGGATATAGATGCTACAATCCGGTGACAAAGGAGCTACGAGTCTCACAAGATGTGGTATTTGATGAGCTAAGACCATGGTTGGGAGACAAAGGGAAAGAGAAGATTCTTGAAGAAGATTGTGAAGATAATGGAGGTGCTATCCAAGAAATGTTAGGCCCAGAAGCCTGTTTATCACTTGGATAAAGCTCAAACATGGAAGCGGAGACTAAGGAGTCATTCCTCATCACCAACATTATCTTATGGAAGATTTGAAGCTGAAACTGCTACCCAAAATAGTGATTCAAATGCAAGTGAAAAAGAGTTTGAAGAGGTGAATACACCAAAGTTAAAGTTGAACTGGTTGAAGAAGCAATATCCAAAAGGAAATCAAAGGAGGTCTTCAATGGCAAGGTATCCAATTCAAAAGTTGAGCTATGATAGTTTTATTGCAAAGAATTTTTCATATATGACACAAGTGGTCAAAGACAAAGAACTAGATGCATATGAAGAAGCATGCGCACAAAACAAATGGCAAGAAGCTATACAAGAAGAGATAAAAGCTCTCAAGGACAATCACACATGGGAGCTAGTTCCAAAGGCTGAAGGTATTAAGATAATTCCAAATAAATGGCTGTTCAAAATAAAGTGAAATGTCGATGGTTCTCTAGCTAGGCATAAAGCTAGACTAGTAGCAAAAGGATTCAAGAAAATTCACGACATCGATTATGAAGAGACTTTCATACCGGTTGCAAAGATGGGAACAATTTTGATTCTAGTGAGTGTAGCAAGCAGATAGATAGCCATTGTACCAACTTGACATAATGAATGCTTTTCTGAATGGTGAACTTCAAGAAGACGTATACATGAGTCGACCGATTGGATTTAAAGATAAAAAGCATCTAGATTTTGTTTGTAGATTGAAGCAAGCTTTATATGGGCTGAAGGAAGCACCACATGATTGGAACCAAAGATTGGTTGAGTACCTCACAAGGTGTCAGTATGGTCCAAGTAGTGCAGATCCCTCTCTTTACATGAAGAAAGAAGAAGGCAAACAAGTATACATCTGCATATATGTTGATGATCTCAACATAAGAGGAAGTAATGTTGCAGGAATACAAGAGATAAAAAGAAAACTCGATATGTATTTTCAAATTTCAGATCTTGCTCAGCTAAAATATTTTTTAGGCATTGAGATAGTCTATGGGAAAGATGGCATCTACTTGACGCAAAGAAAGAGCATGTTGGATGTTCTTTTTAGATTTGGAATGAGTGAATGTGAACCTTTCACTCAACCTATGGACACAAATGTGAAGCTATGCTCAAATGATGGAGAGAAGTTACATGATGTAACTACATAAAGGAGTATTATAGGTTCATTGATGTATGCTACAATCAAAAGACCAGATTTGTGTTACAATAACCTTGACCCTAATAGTATTTGTAGTGTTGGATGCCAAATTTTTCAAGAGTAGGTTGTGCTCATGCTACTAGGGATTCCTATAGGGTCTCACATCTCCTATCAACAAAGATGGTATTGGGTCCTTGATAAATTCATGAAAAAGGTATTTAGGTGGTATGACTCTCATTCCTCTCAAGTAAAATAAGGATGTCTCCCCTCACACAATGATGCCACAATGCCATCCATATGCGTAGAAACAAATTATAAGGATGAGGAATAAAAAGTAGAGCATGAATTCCAATAATGTGTGCCTATTTCATTAAGACAAGCCCTCTATTCTACTCATGCTGCTTCGAAGTAATCAATATAGACCTTAATCCATGAAATATCTAACCAGAAGTAAAGGCACATACATTACATGTATAGACATACATGGATGATCACATCCACATCCATTAATAGCCGCATCCATCTAAAAGGTTTTTATCGAAGAAAAATTGGAATGGAAGTTTTTTTATAAAAACAAACAACACATTCTTGTTTAAAACAATTAGATATATCCTAAATTTTCGTGAATAATCTCGTGAAATTCTATTATTGGATCAAATAAATTGGAATTAGTCATTAACTTGTAGAAGAAGTTAATTAAGCCATTTTAGTGGCATTTCCAAGGAACACCACTCATAAGTCCTGATCACAAGTCCTACCATGAATGAATGTCAACTTTATTCTATTGTGAAGCACTGGTTTACTCATTTGCCCTTATTTCCATCACTCATTTGCCCTTATGTACTAAGCCATTGTTGATGTATGAAACACCACAAGAAATTAATTAATGTGACACTAGAACACCTCTATGGTCACCATTAACTCATTTCCACTCCAAACTTTGAGAAATGATAGGCTAAAGTGAGAACTTTACTTCTTCAGATTTTTCTAGTCACTTAAATGACATACCTTCAGTATTTTGCTAATTTCTCTTAGCTCACGTATTATTTCTCCATGACACTTTAGTGGATGAAACTAGAAGAGTGAAGCTTTCCAACAAGCTATCATATGCTTGAAACAGACCTCTAGAACTCAAGTTATGGCCTTCACAAGATCACCCTGTATGACTTCCAAAAGTGGAAATTTTGCCTGTTTTAGTAATCCTCGGTGTCTAAAAATAAAAATCCGATGCCTAGGATCGAATTTCAACCAAAGTCGATGCCGGGCATCTACTTTGAGCTTTTTTAGCGTCTTTTTCTGCACCAGGAATAGCCTCTTTTACACACACATAAATAAGACCACTTTATGTGGGAAGTCGATGCCTGGCATTGACTTTATGTTGAAACTCGATGCCAGGCATCGAGTTGCTCCACAAACCTCATGATTTTAAGAAGCTTCATCAGTAGATAAAAGTCAGATATGAAGATAAGGACTTATCAGCTAGGATTCGATGCGAGGCATCGACTTCTCGCATAAAACTCAACCTTTCAACATACATTCGATACCAGGCATCCACTTGCTTGGAAAACTTCAACCTTTCAAATCATTACAGAGAAGACAAACAGTGGAGATGGAGGAAGAAGGCTTATACACAGAACTTTAACTAGTTCTTGTCATAACTATGAAAACTCTGAAGCTTACAAGTGCTTTCTCGCTTAGAGAAGCCCAACTATACTCAGTCGTATAAAAATGAACTCCTTCTCACTTTCTATCACTCTCTTCCACTTCTTCTCTCTCGCCGCGTCAGTTAATACAAACTAATTTATATAGATTTTCTCATTCTCGTGACTTTCTACAAAACTTCTAGAACCAAAGTGAACTAACTTTACAAATATGATACACTTGTGAATTTGTCCCTTCACATAGGCATGGGGTTTTCTTCCTAAGATTTGACCTTCAAATATATGTCCAATTAGTGATTGTTTTTTCAACAGCTCCCCCTCAATCATTAATTGACATTCTCTATTTCTTCATATCATCTTCTTTTCTTTTACTCCTGCCATGCTTTTGAATCTGCTGGTCTTCACACCATCCAAGCTCTTTGTCATTATGTCTGCTATTTGATCTTTAGTAGAAATGTACTCCACTTCAATCTCCTTCTCCATTACCTTTTCTCTGAGAAAATGATAATGTATCTCTATGTGCTTTGTCCTTGCATGAAAAACTGGATTTGCTGCAAGATAAAGTGAACTCATATTATCTCCATGTATTGTGGGTGTACCTTGATCAATGCCCAAGCTTTTGAACAATGTCTGCATCCATATGACCTCCTTAGCAGCTTCCACAAGTCCTTTGTACTCAGCTTCAGTTGATGATAATGCTATTGTATGTTGTTTCTTTGAACACCAACTTACAAGCTTATGACCAATGTATATCATGTAACCATGAGTTGATCTTCTGTCATCTTGGTTACCTGCCCAGTATGAGTCACTGTAGCCTCTCAGCTTCAAATCTGATGTAAAAGGATAATATAATCCTTCCTTTATAGTTCCTTTGATATATCTGAGAACTCTTTGACCTGCAATCCAATGTGGGTCCTTTGGACAATGTATGAACTGTGATAAAAATCCCACTGCATAACTAAGATCAGGTCTAGTTAGTGTAGCATAAATCAAACTACCCACAAGAGATTGATACTTCCTCATATCTTTGTATTCTGCACCATCATATTTACTGAGCTTGTGATTAACTTCAAGTGGAGTTGAAGCTTCTCTGCAATTTTCCATATCAAACTTCTTCAATAGATTCAGAAGATACCTTTCTTGTGATACATATATGCCATGATCTGTATAAGTGACTTCCATTCCAAGAAAGTATGACAACTTTCCTAGGTCACTGATCTTGAATTCTTTTTTAAGTAATCTCTTTACCTCCTTGATTCCTTCGTCTGAAGTACCTGTGATTATAATGTCATCTACGTAAATACAAATGTAGATTGTACCTTCCTCTGTTCTTTTGATAAGTAGACTTGGATCTACTTTTGAACTTTGATATCCAAGGTCATTCAGATACTTCACCACTCTATAGTTCCATGCTCTTGGAGATTGCTTCAATCCATACAATGCTCTTCTCAACCTGCAAACAAAATTTGGATACCTAGAATCTATAAATCCTTGAGGTTGTTCCATGTATACCTCATCTAATATGCATCCATTTAAGAATGCATTCTTTATATCCAATTGACTTAGGGTCCATCCTTTTGAAGCTGCAATAGCAATGATTGTCCTTATAGTTGACATCTTAGCTATGGGACTGAATGTCTCATCATAATCTATGCCATAGGTCTGGGCATAGCCTTTCACCACCAATCTAGCTTTGTATCTGGCTATACTTCCATCTGCAAGCTTCTTCACTTTATAAACCCATTTATTTCCAATAACCTTCTTACTATTTGGTTTAGGAACAAGTTCCCATGTCTTGTTCTCCTCTAATGCATTAAACTCTTCCTTCATTGCTTCTTCCCATTGCTTCTTAACTTTAGCTTCATCATAGTTCTGAGGTTCTTCATCATCTTTGACCATATATGCATAGTTCTTCTGAGTTATGTAAGAAGTATCATAAGAATACCTTTCTGGTTGCCTTCTAGTCCTGCTTGACCTTCTTGGTTCACATTCTTGATAGGTGTCTGGATACACCTCTTCATCAAATATAGGAGCTTCTTCATTCCTTCTTGTTAATCCACTTCTGACTCTGCACATTTGGTAATCCTAGTACAGACTGATAAGCAACCATAGCTTTAATTCCTCTTTCATTGAAATGACCTAATCTCTTATGCCAGAGATCAAGTTTTGTAATCACTCCTTCACCATGTGTGAGAAAAGCTTGACCAATGTTCCCTTGTACTCTTAAAGTAAAGAGTGTACCTTCTTTCTTACCAGAGACAATCTGATTATATCCATTATCTGGATCTTCAACAACTACTCCTTCATTTGTAAACCTCACTTGAAAACCTTTTTCAACTATCTGTCCCACACTAATCAAGTTTTTAGGTATTGTAGGAACATACAAAACATTGGTTAGCAAATCTGCTCCACTCTTGCATTTCACCTTTCCAATTGAATGTACACTATGTTTGGTATTATCACCTGTTTGAACTGTGTGACTCGAAATACCTTTTTCCAATTCTGACATCAATTCTATGTTTCCTGACAAATGATTAGAACATCGAGAGTCAATGTAAAATACCTTTAGATCTTCTTTATCTGATGTGTTGATTGAATTCATCATCAATGATGTACGACTTTCATTCTGTGTGTCATTTGCATAGTTCTAGTAGGTGGTGTTGTAGGATTGATTCTGTCCCCAACTTCTTCCTCCACCTCTACCATAGCCTCCTCTTTGACTTTGTCTACCTCTTTGAAAATTACTTTGATATCTTCCACCTCGGCCTCTACTATTGTTGTTTTGATTCTAGTTTGATCCTTGTTGATTGTGCCAACAGTCATGAGCCAAATGATTACTCAATCCACAAATCCAGCAAGCCTTCTTGTTGTTATTTTGATTACCTCTTCCTCTTCCAAAACCTCTTGGTCTTCCTCTGCCAGTGCCTTTACCTCTTGCATAATAAGCTTGAGAAGTTGGCTCTTCTTCATCCTTTGCTTTACCTTTATCTCCTTTCTTCTTATTGTTCATGTACATTGCAGAACTTTGTCCTTTATCTCCATCTCCCTTCAAGTCTTGCTCATATGTGAGCATCAAACCAAGCAACTGGTTCAAATCTGGAACATAATGATTTAATGAAAGTTCTGTTAATAAGACAAAAGATTTCCACCTTTCATCCCCTCTCAAACCTCCAAGTAGTTGAGCAATCAATCTGTGATCTTCAACATCTTCATCTATGGATCCAAGACTATCTGCTAGATCCTTCATCTTAGTGACATAATCACTTATACTTTGACTTGGCTTCTTCTTGAATGTTGTAAACTCTGACCATAGACTTGCTTTCCTTGCTTTGGTAGTACTTTGGAAATGATACTCCAATGCATTCCATATATCTTCAGATGATTCCAATCCTCTGATGTGTGGTAGCAAATGATCAGAGAGTGTATTGTAGATGTAGGCTTTTGCACTTGCATCCTTCTTCTGCTAATGCTTTAAAGCATCAAGTCCCTCTTTCTTTGGTTGGCTTTCATCTTCAAATACTCGCTTCTCTTCTTCACCTGTAACATATATCATGAGATCCATACTCATAAGTAAGGCTTCCATTCTCATTACCCATGCGGGGTAATTATCTCTGTCCAGTTTGTCAATGGAGATATGATCTGCCATACTCCTTCCCTTCTGCTGCAATCTGTGAGCTTAAAGGATAAAGGATAATACCTTTTGAAGTTCTTTGTGTATGAGGATACTTTTGAAGTAACCTTTTGATGCCTTGTGTCTTCAAATGCTTCACCTTTGAAACCTTAATGAAAAACTTTTCAAAACTTCTCGTACCTTTGCCGCCTTCTGCTCTTTAGGACCTTTCTGCTCTGATACCACTTGTTGATGTATGAAACACCACAAGAAATGAATTAATGTGACACTAGAACACCTCTATGGTCACCATTAACTCATTGCCACTCCAAACTTTGAGAAATGATAGGCTAAAGTGAGAACTTTACTTCTTCAGATTTTTCTACTCACTAAAATGACATACCTTCAATATTTTGCTAATTTCTCTTATCTTAAGTATTATTTCTCCATGAAACGTTAGTGGATGAAACTAGAAGCGTAGAGCTTTCCAACAAGTTATCATATGCTTGAAACGGACCTCTAGAACTCAAGTTATGGCCTTCACAAAATCACCCTGTATGACTTTCAAAAGTGGAAATTTTGCCTGTTTTAGTAATCCTGTGTGTCTAAAAATAAAAACTCGATGCCTAGCATCGAATTTTTGCCGGGCATCGACTTTGAGCTTTTTTAGCCTCTTTTTTAGCACCAAAAATAGCCTCTTTTACACACACATGAATAAGACTACTTTATGTGGGAAGTCGATGCCAAGCATCGACTTTATGCTGAAACTCGATGACAGGCATCGAGTTGCTCCACAAACCTCATGATTTTAAGAAGCTTCATCAGTAGATAAAAGTCAGATATGAAGATAAGGACTTATCAGCTAGGATTCGATGCCAAGCATCGACTTCTCGCATAAAACTCAACCTTTCAACATACATTCGATACCAGGCATCCACTTGCTTGGAAAACTTCAACCTTTCAAATCATTACAGAGAAGACAAACACTGGAGATAGAGGAAGAAGACTTATACACAGAACTTTAACTAGTTCTTGTCATAACTATGAAAACTCAGAAGCTTACAAGTGCTTTCTCGCTCAGAGAAGCTCGACTATACTCAGTCGTATAAAAATGAACTCCTTCTCACTTTCTATCACTCTCTTCCACTTCTTCTCTCTCGCCGCGTCAGTTAATACAAACTAACTTATATAGATTTTCTCATTCTCATGACTTTTTAAAAAACTTCTAGAACTAAAGTGAACTAACTTTACAAATATGATACACTTGTAAATTTGTCCCTTCACATAGGCATGGGGTTTTCTTCCTAAGATTTGACCTTCAAATATATGTCCAATTAGTGATTGTTTCTCCAACAGCCATCACTCATTTGCCCTTATTTCCATATATAACTCTTTTTTATTTGTTCTCTCTCAAAAGAAAAGAGAAATTTGTCCAAGCTCACATAGCTTAGTGGTTTGATGCTTTGAGTCTCTTAGAGGAACTCCTGAATTGAGCTCTTAACTGGACATATTTATTAGTTTCTCAAAGATGGATGCCTCTACCCGAAGAGGTCAGGTGTATGGGTGTGTTTACAATTCATTGTACTCTCAAAGAAAACAAAAAGAAAAAAAAACCTTCTCCATCTTTGCTCAGTTGTTGACCAGCCAATGCCCGAACAGGCAGAAGCGACGCTCATCAAAACGGGATATGCTTCCACTATTGCTAGGTGCCTTAGCACCCTTATGAGGTACTTTATTTTGCCTGAACAAAAGGGATTTATTAGAGGGAGATACATTCTTGATGCTATCATTTCTGTCTAGGAGGGTATGGAGTCTGCTAAGGAGAGTAGTCAGAATTATGTCTTCTTCAAAACTGACTTGGATAAAGCTTATGATAGAATTGAGTAGGACTTTTTTCTTCAATCCTTGCAGGACATGGGGGCTGGTAGATGTCTCATTAAGTTCATTAGTTCCTTGTTTGGTAATGCTTCTTCTAGAGTTGCCATCAATGGTCATGTCTCTGAACCCGTTAGAATTAAGAGGTCCATTAGACAAGGGTGTCCTCTAGCTCCTCTTCTATTTGCCATAGCTAGTGATGCCTTGGGGTGGCTTGTAGAAGACGCCATGAGTCATGGGCTTATAAAAGGTATCAACATCCCCAACTCCCCCTCCCCTCTTGGGTTGCATGTGTTTGCAGATGATACTAATGTTGTCCTGAATGCAGATGACCTCTCGGTTTGTAACTTTTTGGAGTGCTTGAATATCTTCTATCTGGCTAATGCCTCCCAACTTAATCACTCCAAAACTGGTTTTAGAACTAGTAATTTTATTCCTGAATGTATTAAAAATGCTGGGTCTAAGGTCATCAAAGATGGTGAGGTCTTCAGATTGTTGGGTATTCCGACGGGCTTTTAGGTCTCTAGTGCTAAACGGTGGGATTGGCTGTTGGATAAATTTAAGAAGCACCTTCAGTTTTGGTTTGATGTCAATAGTTCCCTTCCTCACAAAACTTTATTCTTAATCATTCTATTCTGCCTAAATTGGGTTACTTTCTTGCCTACTTGTCCCCAACTAATAAACAACTTGAGCAGGTTATCTCTCTTGCCAGGAACTTCCTTTGGGGTAGCAAGCCTTCACAACAGAAGATCCCTAAAGTGGCATGGAAGACTTGTTGTCTTCCCAAATCACAAGGTGGTCTGGGTATCATTTGTCCCAAGAAGATGGCTGCAAAATGGATTGTTAGAAGTCTTAGTAGTAATGATATATGGGCATGCCTCCTGAAAAGAAATCTTGCTGAATTCTTTTTGTCTGACTACAGGGCTTGGAATAATCTGCAGGTCTGGGATATCTTGTTCTTCCCTCAAAAGATGAATCCTGTAGGGAGTTCCCTTCTGTGTAGAATGTGGAGTGCTTGGTTCAAGGTCAAGCAAACTTTTGACCTTTCTCCTGATATGTTGAGCTCTCTTAATCTTTTTGAACAGGAGTCTCCTTGGATTGGCTGGCTTGCTTCAATTAACAAAGGTAGAGTTTCTATTAAGGAGCATAAATGCTACAAAGCTGGTGTTCAGTCTTGGAAAGACTTCATCCTAAATGACAGGGTGAGATCTACCAACCAACTATCTCTTAACACTAACTTATCTAGGTCTTGTATGTAGGTGCTGGACAGGCAAAAGGATTTTCCTGGAAGCTCAAATGGACTCCTATCAACGGAAAAAATTCTCCCCAATAGAGATTGCTGAGGCTATTTACAAGAAGTCCAAAGCTGACAAAGGTTCCAACCATCGGATTCTTTTCAAGTTAAATTCAAGATGGAAACTCAACTGGAGTGCCCATCAATGGGTTTACAGGTTCAAATCTTTATGGGTCTATCCTGACTGTAGCAAACACTCCTTCTTGCAGTGGTTGATCATCCATAATGGTCTCTGGATAGGCCCTAAAGTCAGAAAAGTTCATATTAATGAAGGAATTTGCAAACTATGTGGCTGAGTGGAGGATGTTGTCCACCTGTTTTTTGAATGCCAGCATGCGAGGGAATTTTGGTCCCCAGTTAATAAGCATCTCCAGTCCATTGGATGTCCTCAGTTAAGCAAATTGGAGGTTATGCTGGGGTGTTGCAGAAATCTTGATATCCTCCTTTGGAACATCTAGAGAGGGTACATTCTATGGAACATATGGATCAACAGAAATGATTTTACTCTCAACTTAGGAAAAAGAAATTTTCTCATTTCCTTACCTGCAAAGCTAAAGAGAGCTGCCTTCAAATGTATTCAAAAAATTTCTGATGCACCCCTTCAAGATGAGGAAATTCATCATTTTTGTCTCATCATGTTTTGTCTGTAAATAAGTTTACTAGGTGGAGGCATATATTATCTGCTCACTACTCTTGTAAAAGGCTTTCCATGGCCTCGGATGTGTAACTTTTGGTCTATGTGGCTCCTGCCTTGAGCACAGGTTGTAAGGTCCTTTATTAATTTATCTTTTCTGTTTATTTCAAAAAAAAAAAAAACTGGATATGCTTTGCATGTACAGAGATCGAGTAAAAGCTCCCAAGTTCCCACTCCCGAGTTCCAACTTGTCTTTCGCAAATGGGGGCCTGCCTTCTGGAGTGTCGTAAGATATTTGTCTTTTCTTTAGTAACAAATGGGAGTGTTCAACGCACTAGAGTCCAGCTACTTTTGCAGCTAAAGGTGTAGCTGCTGCTCCATTTATCCTGACTCAGATTGTGCCGCGCGCCTCGAGAGGAAATTTTGCCCTGTTTCTCAAACTCGTGTGCGGCTCGCGAGTTGCGAGTCGATTATTTATAGCAACGATCTTTTGCTTTCAATGCGAAGGGACATGGTTTGATGGCCATGGCCATGTGTCCATCGACTCTTGTCAGTACAAATCTCGTGGGTTGTAATGCGAAGGAATGTGTGGGTCTCTCTTTCGCACTTATTGAGGTCTGCCATCTTCTTTCCATGTGTTACATGTATTGGCTATTTTCCGTGAAGCACGCAGACAAATGTTATTCTCTATTAAACATATGCTTTTGCCGGGTCTCTTGAAAGGGAAGGGTCGCCGACACTTAGATTGATAGATCCTATGGAATAGAATTCCCTTTTATGTGCTTTGAAAGAGCAAAGACTCTCTTTTTTTTTTTTGAAAACAACAGGAAATATAAAATTGATGCAGGTCAAAGAAAGAATTACAACTGAACCTCAAAAGAGGTCAAGACCAATCATAATCAATCTATCCCCAAAGATAGTAAGGGGCCTCATCTCAGGGAAGTGTTCACAAGATCACTTAAAAATGTGATCATGCCAAGTCTGGGTTTGGAATGAATATGAAGCATCCTTTCCTTCCACAAGTTAAAGTGATACTTCTTAATAATTACAAAAGGGCTGGTTTCACCCACAGGGGTTTCTTGATAAAAGGATAAGCAGTGATTCAAGATTCTTCTTAGCCCCACCAGAAAGGAGAAGAAGTGGTCTTTGCATCTTTTGTTGAAGATTGCACTATTTCTACTCTTCCAAATAGCCCACAGAGTATGAATCCTGATAACCTGCCACAAAAGAATATCCATCCCACTCGATTCACCAATCAAGATTTCTTTGTGGCTGGGAGTTTTGATACCATGGATTTTGCACTACAACCGAATACCTTCCCAATATCTAGTGGCAAATTTGCACTTTAAGAACAGGTGCTCCAAATCTTCTTCTTTGCCACAAAGCTTACAGAGACCTGCATCTTGAAGAGGCATCTTCCTCCATCTCAATAATTGAAACGGAAGATTTCCTATCTCACCTAAAATAAAAAATTAATTTTTTCTTTTCTTTTAGTTTTGAGGAGAAGAAAAATAATATTAGAAAGAGTGAGGGAATGTCACATAATGTAGAAGGTCAAGACCCCATCAAGGATAACAAATGATACATACATGGACTTGGCTAACAAAATGGCGGGTTACACGGATCATTTAGAGCTAGAAATATAGGACTTGGAGTGAACGTTACAAATCTGAGCCTCAACTTAATACAAGTGGGCCATCAACAGAAAAAAACATAGCAAACCTTTCCTCAAAGTACGAAGATAGTGCACTGGATCTCTAGCTAGAAGGTTTGATGCTCTTTAAGAATTCAGGGATTTCGATGAGACCTTGTTGAAGAGGAATGGAAGTTGAAAAATTTATTGAATGTCCACGTGTGTATGCATATGCATGTGTGAATGCATATGCATGTGTATCTGTGTATGCATATGCATGTGTGAATGCATATGCATGTGTATGTGTGTATGCATATGCATGTGTATGTGTATGTGTGTATGCATATGCATGTGTATGCATATGCATGTGTATTTATATGCATGTGTGTATGCATATGCATGTGTATCTATATGCATGTGTGTATGCATATGCATGTGTGTGTGTATGCAATGCATGTGAATGTATATGCATGTGTGTATGCATATGCATTTGTGTATGCACATGCATTTGTGTATGTATGCATTTGTATATGCATATGCTTTTGTGTATGCATATGATTTTGTGTGTGCATGTGTATGTGTGCATGTATATGCATGTGTGTATGCATATGCATGTGTGTATTAATATGCATGTGTGTATTAATATGCATGTGTATGTATATGCATGTGTGTATGCATATGCATGTGTATGTATGCATTTGTATATGCACATGCTTTTGTGTATGCATATGCATGTGTATGTATATGCATGTGTATGTATATGCATGTGTATGCATATGCGCGTGTCTATGCATATGCATGTGTGTATGCATATGCATGCACTACAACATATCGGGGTTATACCGAGGCTTCTACCGAGGAAAATGAATGACTGCAATTTTTCCCCGACGTTGATGTAAGGGTTGGTGTAGGCGTCGGAACCAAAGTGCCGGTATAAGCGTCGATATAAGCGTTGGTATAAGCGTCGGTATAAGTGCCGGTATAAGCCATGGTATAAGCGATGGTATAAGCAACGATATAAACCATGGTATTCCCCTGGGCAAAATAGTCGGTATAAGCATTGGTATCTGCTTGGGGATACCGACGCTTATACCGTCGCCTATACTGACAACCATATCTGCAAAATGTTTTTGGCAGAGTGTGTTGTCTCTTGCTACAGCAACATTCCCATGCTACTGTGTAGCAAAAGACAATACACTCTACCCAAGAAAAACCTGAGTACATGTGACATGTATGACAGGCAACAAAAACATGATTTGATAAAGCAAAACATACTGTCAAATACAAAAGACATGGGAGAAGTCAATCATGAACCATGTACAAATAAATGAGAGACATTGACATGATATTTGTAAACAACAACCAGAA